>OX377203.1:75298264-75403560 GCA_947396885.1 Heligmosomoides polygyrus polygyrus | reverse complement strand
AGGTGTAGTAGTGTGTTCTATGCTTACTGGGCGCAAGCGAAGATCAACTCCGCTTGACGAGAACTCCAACCCGGACACGTTCGACATGCAATCAGGAAACGCGAAGGTGCCGAGGCTGCGAAGAAGCCGATCGCTGCGTGTTCTATACGATGGTGAGTGCAGCTTACTATCTCCGGCTGCACTACATGGGGTCCCTCTAACGCCATCGGCACATGAAATTTAGAGGCTCGCGAGCAGGTTGAGGAAGTGCGTCAGCAAGCGCGTCATCACGGTGACGGTAATGGCGAAAATAGCCGGTCTGTGAGCCCTGCTCGAGAAGAAGCGCAGGACGACGACCATCCAGGCTACGATGGTGCGGATGAAATTGAATTCCGTGGGGTCGATGATGGCAATCGTGCTGTGAATGCAGGGAACGGAAGATGCCAGCGCGAGATTCTGGGTTAGTAGCTAGCATAGTGCATTAGTGTAGTGTGGGAAGCAATTACTAGCATAATATACATTTCGTTCAGATTATCGCCAAAAACTACTGTACTATGCCAATTTCAAGCTACATTTTGGAATTAGCGATGAAATGTGTCGCTTCGTGGAGGATTTCTGCGACGTCATGACTTCATCCGCAGGGGCGGTCGATCCGGTGGGTCGTTTCCATGTTTTTGTTTTTTATTATTGATGTGTATTGAATACCGGACTTCATCGGTTGTCCGGTATTATCGAACTTCGTGTTCGATGTGTTTTTTAATTTATTGATGGATGTTTGATGTTTTTCTTTTTAGTTTTTTTTGTGTATTGTGTGTTTTCTCATGCTAACAAAAACCAACACAACACAAATAACAAAAACTACTCACATAAAAACGGACACCGCAACACAAAATTTAATTTGAAATTTGAAAAATTAAAAAGAAATAGAAGAATTAGGAAATTAGGAAGATTAGGGAAAATTAGATTTCTTAAATTAAATTTAAAATGTTTAAAGATTCGTAACGGGCTCGTCAGTTTGGCGCATGATGCGCATGAGAGATTCGGACTGCTTAAGTTTTACTACTGCAACGCTTGCGATAGACATCTTTCCGGTCCAAAGGCCTTGTGCCAGAACGAGGGCTGCCAGCTACGAGGGTTTGTTTTACACTCTTATATTTGAGCTTTTATATGGAGTACCTCAGAACCGATTGCAGTGTTCGGCCAAAGCGCTCGAAAACCTCTAAGCGTACGTCCATTTTCACGGTTCTCATCAAGCCTCAACTCCACATAATCCTCGAGAGAGTCCTTCCGCTCTTAACTGAATTGCACGACTCCATTCACAACAGGGTGCGCTTTCTATGTGTAGTCTCGGAGTTCAGCTCAACCGCGTACTATCTTAACTTTTGCCAGGATCAATCAGACGACAACCCAGCTTTGAGTGAAACTTCCTCTTTCCCAAAGTACGATCGGGATATCGAGTCGGTCTTGGATTTTCGAGATCGCAAAATCACCATCGTGCTCACCTTGAACGTCGACGGCGTAAGGTTCAAGAAACTTTCGCGGTTAGTCTTTCCTCTAGCTCCGTATCGGAACGACGGCCATTGTTCTTCTCCGCTACGTGTGCATCTAACTGTCATTTATTAAGTTCGGAGTCTTGGCCCGTATACATTCGCCTCGAAGGACTACCATTCAAGGAGAAAAATAAGTACGAGAACATCATCTTGGCCGGCATCATGTTCACAAGGAAGCCACCCACCGAAACTCTTTTGGCCGAGCTGTTCAGCGGGTGCGTTTAAGTCCCTAGAATACTGTTGAAAAAAATTGAATTAGGATTTTTCTGCAGTCTGAAGCACGAATTAGAAGTGCTGCAAAGGGAGGGAATCCCCATTCGCACCGCCTCCGATACGTGGATCTGCACCCCAAAACTGTAAACGGAATCATCGACTTCGCCGTGAGTCAACCGTTTGCGGGCATGGGTCACTTAAGGATACCTCCTATATATAATTGTTAAGGCTCTGCAAACACTCTACGGGTTGCCACGCTGGCAGTCACTGCAGGGGTGTCATCTGTGCACGTTCCCTGGAGAAAGATCCGGTCGACGCGTAATATGGTTCAATAGGTTCCCTGACCCTCATGATCGACGAACGGATGAAAGCCTCATAATGGATGCCGAGGCGCGACAGAATGGGCTTCGAGGTTAGAGTGGGGATAATAATCCTTAGGAGATAGGCGAACAATTCTCTCACTTCTCTTACTTCTCCAGGATGGACCCAAATGATGGAGTTTTTCACGGTGAATCACTGCATGCCCGACGCTCTCCATCTGCTTTCCGAGGGAATCACTTGCAATGTCTTTAAAGGTGGCTGCACAGTGCTACTAAGTACTCAACTTAGTGAGATGTAGTGATGAGGAAGAATCGTATCATCCTTCAGCAATGTTCGGACCTCGAAAGGGCAGGGCAGTATTGGCCATTCGAAGAGACTGTTTCGGCGCGTTGCTAGTTGCGCTGCAGAGAACACGCAACTACACGTACTCCTCGAAGTTCATTTTGGGCGCGGAAGACCTATCAAAGTGCATAGGATCGGAGAAAGAGGCAGTAAGTAGCCTGACCGAGAAGCTCCTATATATATATATATATATATATATATATATATATATATATATATATATATATATATATATATATATATACATACATCATCATCGCAAATTTAGCTCTCCTTTGTGGTATTCCCCCTGGCAGCGGCGCTAAACATGTTTTCGGAATCCGTTGGAGCGGTGGCTGTGCTGGCTTACTGGATGCTTGTGCGAGTCCTCGAAAACACCAGGGAACTTACTGAGGCCGACTTCCCAGGGGTGCGTGACCTGGGCACCTCGATGAAAAACTTGTGGTATGCCCTCGATCCGACGCTCATCACTCTCAAAGTTCATGTAAGTACTGTCTCAATGGGTTTCGGTGCAAAAAACTTTATAACGATGGCTGGTCTCTTCTTTCTTAGTGCCTCGTCGACCACGCCGTCCTTGAAGATCTGCCTCTAGTAGGATCGCCATACCATTGGTCCTCCAGCTCGTTCGAGAGCATGCATCGCCGCCTCCAACTCCGTATTCCGCAATGCACAACAAACGTTGAGGAGACGATCATCGAAAAGTAGGATTTCATAGTGGAAGATGTTTGGCTGTCCAGATGGTTGATTCATTCCCTTGCGGTACTAATAATTACAGCTTCCTTCTTCACAAAGACATGGTCGATAAGTTGGAAAAGGAGGTCAAAATCTTTGAAAACGACCATCTCGACCGACTCCATAAGAAAATAACTGGCCATGGAAAGCGACTTCGGTTTGTAGGGTTATAAAGATTAGTAGCTAGCTAGTTTAGTTAATTTAGGTTAGGTTAGATCCCCCGTTCATTACTTATATATCATACCGACGTCTGTCAGGTGCAATGCTATGGTTGGCGACTTCGGGCTCGAAGGCGACTGGTATGTTCCGGCAGATTCAGTGCTGGCGTTTGAAGCAATGGGCGAGGAGCACAAGGAATTTCTTTTTGAACAGAGGCTCTCTCAGAGATTCAGGTGGGTAGGGCATAGGACAAAAAGTTGAATGGCAGTCACACACCTGCACGCTTCATGGGCTGTTCTCCAGCGTGGTTGTGGTTGTTTGTGTTCACATCTAACATGTGGTGATGGTTATGGTGTGTGGATTGGAGTGCAGTTCGGTGTGGGTTTCAGTTCTCGATTGAGCGACGGCAAACACATGTATGCGTCTAGCGACTATTGGAAGAAGTCAGCGGAAACGGACTCTACTCAAGGCGTCGTCTACCTGGAAACACCCGATGAAGAAGCCCGATTCGGACAAGTCATTGCATTCGGCTTCGACAGCTACACCGGCGAATGTTGTGTTCTATTGGAAGAATTCATGACCACTGACCCGTTCGCTGCGCTGTATGAAAAAGTTTTTACTTCTCCTCACCCTGCTCACTTCCGTGCCTGTTCCGCACTGCAAAAAATTCAGGACAACAATCGTTATTTCTTGTCTGTCCAAAGGCGAGAAATTGTGGTTCGCAACGCCTATGACATTCGCTCTCCCGCTGTCCTTATTGAGGGCCCTGACTTTTGCTTTGTGTCTCGAATTTAACCTCTTTTACCTTTAGCTCTGAACTTAACCTCAACCTGCACGCTCTTACTTGCCTCTCACCCATGGAGAGTGTCTGAAACGGCCACCAAAGGGTTCTTCAATAATAAATAGAAGGCCCATCGTTATATAATTTGACTATTTTGACGGTACGGAGTTCTGTAAACGAAATAAATTCGCTAATCGAACTGATTGAAGGAAACATTTCTTCGGATTCAAAATCATTACTTGGGAGAAGCCCTTTCGTGGTTGGTTTCGGGCTTTCTTTATGGATGATAATTCTTCCTTTTGCTACCTTTGGGCACTGGCACTTATACGTCTCATGTTTTGCACATGTCGTAGTTGTCATTTTGCAATGACGACAAAAACGCTCCTCTCGATCTGAAGAAATGAAAAGCCATTCCGATGACCCTCCTGGTGTTGATCTGATTTAGACTCCTGTTGATCTGATTTGGATGAAGCATTTTACCCACCATTTGTGCAATCCTTTGTTTAAATGCGGTGCTGCACCATCCCCGCTTTATCTATAATCTCCAATTTGTTATATATTTTCTAGTATCATCCAAGGAACTCAGGAGGAAAGAAGGACCGCCGAGTATGGATAACAGGCCGGCCTCCCAGGATTCCCCTCCCTACGTTCCCAACTATGACACCGGGTCCTGTGATGATGCGGAACATGCGTTGGAGATGGCTAGGGCAATAACTTGTGGCACAACTACCACTGAAACTGGTACGTGGTAGAATGAAGTTATTTTACTATATATCTGTCTCCTATATATGTTATTTCCTTCGATCCCAATCCAGAATCAAAGCAAACGGCTACCGTGAAAGTAGAAGGAGTACCGGAGAAGATACACCTCGAGCTCGGACTCGATCATCTCCGAGCTTTAGTCGATCACCTCTCGGGACGCGGCCCTTCGTCGACAACGGACGACGACAATTGTTGGGAGGAGCAGCTCAGCGCATCGCAGCTGAGCGCATCGCAGCTGAGCACATCAGAACCAAGCACGTCACAACCGGCCGAATCACAGCAAGCAAGACCACAGAGGCAGAGGAGGGGCGCACCACGGCAGACCGGTCGTGTTCAGCAATCGGAAAATGATCAGTTCCGAGGTTAGGTTACAGCAAATAGGTGTGCGTTTACATATGCGGTGGTGAGGGCAGTAGAAATCGGGATTGCTTTCAGTTGTAATGCAACGACTGGCCCAAGGTAACGAGATTTCGCTCCGGGAACTAGGCGCCACGCTTGCGCACTTCGACACCGGTGCCCAATACCACGTTGGTTCATAATTTAGTTTCCTCCTTCACTCCCACACTATCCGACGGGCCTACGAACCTTCACTTATCTAGCCAAGGCCTTTTATAATTCAGGCGTTCATCACCGGTAAAATGAGAGAGTGTTCGATCAGTCTGAACAGCGCAAAGGCGATCCAGGACACATGCTCGCAGATCCCACTCTCGTCCGATTCAATCGTCCGTAGTCTCACCGAGTTCGTTGCTGCCCAGTCCGACGCACTTGTTGGAGTCGTCACCACGGTGTGCACCTTCTTTAATTATGGGTTCCCATTTCAATCACTAAATCTATATTTAAATGGGTCGGACTTTATACCGCTTCTGCTTGCAGCTCAACGCGCTGCTCGAGTTTGCTAGAGCTAACCAGCGTTCCATCGCCAAAGCAGAGGCGGTTGCGGTGAAGAACTCCAGTCACACCCTCCCTGAACAGTTTTTCCTCCATGGCCGCCACTTAAAGCAGAACTGGGATATCAAGTCCGATCCGCCATTTAAGGTATATATTAAAATATATCGGTACACTAGCTGTATTAGTAGAATTCAATACTCATATTTTCATCCGTGCCGTTTGAACGACTTCCTCCATAGCTGGAAAAGACCTTCCCGAATTCAGCGGCAAGACCACTCTATCCAAGCTACTGATTTCTTCAGACACTACCTCGTCAAGGTAGCTTTTTAGGTCCTTTAACAGCTTTGGCAGAATCACTGCAATCCCACTAAAATTCAGGCCTGCGACCCAGTTGAGGAAATTCAAAAATACACTTATCGGAGGACTGATCGCTATCCGAAAGCTCTCCAGCTCAAGAACTTACCAGACGCCGTCATCGAAGCACTCGTGGGATGTTGCCTAGACGGAATCGGACTGGGAGCCAATGAACTCGTCGAATCCTCCGTTGAAGACCTTATCCGTAACCCCACGAGGTACTACTCTAGGATTAACTAGTAGGGCTGTATTTTGAGAAAATAGACTCTAAATAATCTCTGCATATTCACTTAGGTACTGGGAGACGCTCGGCAACGACAACTCCTCGCGATCGCGAGCGTTTCAAGAGCGCAAGGAGTTCCGAGCCATTTGGGGTCCATGTTTCAGGGACGCCCTAACAAAAGCAATGTTAGTATTTTAAGTGATATAAAATTCCTTAATTCAACCAAAACTGCTTATTTATTTGACTTTTTGTAGGGCCGACGTTCGCCAATATGTGCCAAGAGATGGCCGCTTGGTTCCACCTCCTGTAAGTAATACTCACACTTAAGATATAAAGTCTACACAGCACATGCTTTTTCAATAAAAAAAAATAAATTTTAGAAGACACGCAAAACCTCTACACCCGCTGCCACTGCGGACGAGGCGGACGACTACGACATTTTCGACGACGAAGTTCGACGAACTTGTGATCCAAAACTTTGAATGTTAAATTGTTACTGGCTAAATCAATTGCTACTGTTGCTGAAGAGGAACAACATCGTTTCTCAAGTTTTTATTGTCACCCAAACACAGAAGAAGATACTTAAGTAGTAATGAATTCTTTATTAGTCGTGTGTATTTCTTTATGTGCATTACCTGAAATAAATATGTGTTAGTACATTGCGTTCATCACAGAAGCGCTTACGCACAAGTAGGTAGGTAGGAAGGTAAAAGGTCCTAGAAAAAATAGAAAAAATAAACCACAAATAAAAATAAAAATTATACCCCACCGTTAGGTTGGGTTGGGTAGGTAGGTAAAGGTAGGAGTAGTATTAGGAGAACAGAAATGGTTAATATAAATCTAAATAAAAACTAAAAAATATTATAAATAAACAAAAAATATACATATACAAAAATACAAATACAGAGGAAGATACCTACACCTACGTAGGAACCTGCCTAGGCATATTGGGGCATTTAGAAGCTCAAGGAAAGGAGCGTTTTGAGACATTCTGACAAAATGGAGCTCTTATGGGCAGTTATGGGCTGTATGGGCAGTTGAACCATTACAAGGGTTAGTAGGACAACTACGAGGGTTATAAGAGGGAGTATGAACAGTTTCACCACCTTAGGATTTGTTTGGAGCACTGTGGGAGAGGTAGGAGGAAGGGGGTACTCCAGTGGGAGCCAGTGGGAGCGCTCACAGGCTCTGGGAATTCTCCCAGGGCAGCCAGGGGGAGCCACAGCTTCTGGGAGTGCTCCTACGGCACTACGGCAGCCAGGGGGAGCCAGGGGGAGCGCCCCTGTCCAGGGCTCCCAGGAGGGGGAGCCAGGGGAAGCGCCCCTTCCCAGGATTGCGGGCTCAACGCGGTACGTACTGCACCTGTGTGCTGCGGTTCTCGCGGACCGAGCGGTACGTGCTGCACCTGTGTGCTGCGGTTCTCGCGAACCTTATCTCCCGCAGTATATGCTGCATAGGTTACGCCCCCGACACGCCCCCTTTTCCAGGAGTTCCGCAGTGACCTCACGGATAGACAGAGGCTGCTACTGCGGGAGGCTTGCACCCCGTCTCTGAGTACTGTACAATAACCAGGCCTATAATTTTATATGGGGAAAATTTCACTCTCAGATGTTTTTTCCTTCAGAAGATGGAAAAAACTTTCTGAGAAGTCCACCCTTCAGTTGCGTCTCCGTTATCGATTCGAAGCGTGCCTCAAAACTTTTTGAAGGGAGAACACTTAAGTCAGCTTTAGTAATTAACACTCGAAATTTTATAGAGGATGCAGATGTCGCTCCTTCAGGTAGAAGTGCAGGCAAGTTAAACTCATTGTGATTAATTGGAAAACTGATGCAAAAGTTCTTCATTTTATGTACAACAATCAAATATTATTATCGAAATATTACATAATCAACACGCTAATCAATGTTTTTTTCAGACACATCGTTTAATCAAACAACCAATCCACAACGACATATCAACAGTGTCGATGCTGCACCTGGAAAGAGGAGCCTATTAGAGGGTACAAAAATAGAATAAACATTTGGAAATTTTAACACAAATAAGAAATGAAACGGTGATATAGAAAAGGGGGAGTCGTACTAAATCCGCTCTGGGAGCGAACCCCCCCCCCCCCGCTTAACCCTGGTCCTAGATGAGCATCCAGTCGTGCTGTGCAGTGCAGAAGCTACCTCAGCAGTCATCAGTCGCTTGCACTTCACGCCAGAGTCGTGCCGTCTTTCACGGCCGGTCAGGCGAAGACCTCGGAAGCTTCGTCGGACGTTGGCCGCTCGTGGTGTCGCTGGCGCCAACCGGGAGGTCTGCGTCCCTGCGTCGCACTGGCTTCTCTGTCGCCTGGCGCTAGCGGCGCTTCGACGGCGATTTTCAGCAGTTCAGCAGCGAGTCCCGGACGGACCTCTCCCTCGTCGTCACACATGGGGCTCTGCTGATACTGTTTGGCGTGCATCATGGATGATGGAGTTCATCTGCTGGTGCTCATCCTGTCGATGGCAACCGCTAGTGTCTCGTCGAAGGGTGTCGTTCTGCTTCAGGAGAGCCAACAGCAGACGTTTGCCTACCCACTCGGCGAGTGAGTCGCATTTCGTCTCTGTGCTCTTTTTTCTTTTTTTCTTAAACCTCCTGATTTCGAGACATTATTCTTCACCTCCTGATCTGGAATACGTCCTGCACTCTACATTCACCGAAAACTTCATGAGCTTTTTCCTTAAAAAATCAACAGCAACGGTTTAGTCTAGTCATGATAGTAAACCGTAACCCCGAAAGTTTGCGACCAACAAATGAAGGTTGTGAATACGCGATCTTGAAATAGTGCTAGCCTGGCTAGGCTAAAGGACAAATAGAGCGCCGCACAAGAATTTTTGGATTTGAGTTTCAGGTTTCCAATTCGCGCACGTTGATTATGAGCCCCTTCTTTCTCCTTCCGGGCCAGCCTTCCTCGTTCGTTTGCCTTTGGATCTCCTATGAAGCCAGCGAATTAGTGCCATAGGAAGGGTAGAACTCCTACATTTTGTCTCACAAAGTGATTCTATGTATGTTACGACATGTTCGAAGAGCAGCTCCTCATAAGATGCAAGAGAGCTTGCTTCTATTCGTTAGCCTCTCACTACGCAGATGACCGTGTCTCGAAACCGCTTCCGGACCTCGTCCCTCTCCGTCGTACGACTTTGGATTTCGACTGAAGTTAAGTCTCTAACACGACTACGCCAAAGCTAAAGCTTCAGACTGCTGGAACCGGCTAACGGTTAACTGTTCCCGAGACATGGACCCTATTTCCGTCTAGTTTCCTAGGACGCTCCAAAGCGCTGAGTTTTGCTCATTTCTGGTCTACGGTTCACTATTGTTGAAGAGCGCTGCTACTTTTGCACCTGTATGTAATTGATATAGGTGAGCTAATAGCGCACTGGCTCCACCTTATTGCTGTCAGCCCCAGATTTCCTCAATAGGAAACATGAAGATTGAGGTTACATGAAGCGTCAGCAAACTTAGCGGTTTCAATGGCCTTTTCCTAAGCTCAGGTTTCCGCTGAAGGCGATGTTATTCAGGGCGCCTACAGCGGCCTTCGAGGACCACATACTAGACATATTGGAGCTAGAGGAGCCCCCGCTGCTAACTCGTCGTAAGCGGAGCGACAAGGTGACCTCGTTCATGGCGCAGCTCTACAACGAGTTGGAGGAGAGCGTTGACAGGTGAAGCACTTAGCACGACGTTCTATTCATCATCTAAAAAACTAGAAACTAGCACCTTTGCTGTGGAAATGAGAAAGTATCCCGTGAGCGTGCCCAGAAATCTGACTTATAAAAATCTGTTCTGACAATCTTCACTGGTGAGCCACCAAGATTAGTTCTCCATAATATTCAAGTTTATTATTATGAAGGTATGCCAGAGCACCACTGCATGGACAATGACAGCATGGCAGCAATGAGCTGCGTTTGGGAGCAGGGGTGTGCGCTGACTTGCCGCCGGTAAATTTTTTACCGCAAATTTTTAACGCGGAAATTCGCCGGTAAATTCCGGTAAATTCGGTAAATCCGTTAATTTTTAAATTTAATATTCCCTTAAAAACAACTGGTTTAAGCGGCGGTAACGTAAAAAAGCGTGAAGTTTTTCATCAAAACATCATCACGTTCAGAAAAACCATACCATCTTCATTTTATCCCTCATACATCATCCTAAAGCAAACAAAACAAGCGGAAGCCTGACAATGCACAACTGTATTAATCAATATTGTGAGTGCTTTAAAAAAGACAGAAGCGGGATAAGAAAAGGATAAAAAAAGAAAAAAATAGAAGTGTGATAGAGAATTTCCGTAGCAACTTTTGCCTCCTGAACTTCTGAATTAATGCGCTTTATGGAGCACGAAGGAAAGCTTCACGTAGGCCACTTTACTAAGTAATGATGGGCCCTCCACTAGATATTGTCACTGCTGTATAAGGGCTATGTGGATATGGATTTTTCTAGTATAAGATGGATTGCATGCCATCCATGCAGCCGTTTTCGAACTTTGACAGAGAACTGCTGTTCCGCACTAAAACACCCACCCGATCACCCATCTTGCAGTGTGGCCAAACTGTAGAAGGTGATGCAGAGGTTCCTTCAAAAAAGGGAGGAAGCTGGACCTTTTTGAGGATCAGTAACCTAAACGGCTTCCATCATATTGTTCAGACTTAATTTTGCCTCCTAATATACTTCTATGCTTGCAGCTCCGTATTGAATGGAGTGGAAGAGTGGAGCAACGCGGACCGAATAGTGTCGTTCACTCCAAGAGGTTGGTGGCTAATCCTGTACCCTCTGTGTTGCAGGAGTGTGACTCACTCATAAAGGCGTGCCCGTAGTTGTTACGAAAACAGTGGTAGCTTCGGCAATAGTTTTGAGACAATGCAATTGTTACCTAGTAGCTGAAATCCTACCTCCCAGCAGCCGAGCTTCATACAAGCCTTGCTTTTCGGGGAGATGCTCGACTGGAAGATTTTCCAGAGGAAAACTTTGCCATGAAGTGTAGTACATATGAAATAATGTTTGCTGAAAAATGTGAAAGCTTCACTGAGGCGTGACAGGTGAAATGAGTTTATCAGGCCGGTTTTTCAACATCTGCACTTCACTAATTGGTAGAGGTTCCAGAGTCAAAGGCAACGAGCGGATTAACGTCGGTGACATTTGCTCGAGAGGATATCCCAGATCTCATCCCTTCTCAGCTTATCGCTGCCCAGTTAAGGATTTTCCTCCCGAAGGAGCTGACCATCGCAAAGGTCTTCATTTTGACCAACAAGTGAGTTGTTCCTAGTATGTGTCTTATATACAAGTGCTACATAATCCGATCGTCTCCGTATGTCCTTCCAACCGTCCGCCCGGATAACACGCGGAGGACATCTCTATCAAACTTATCGAATTTCGCCCAGAGTTAACGGTTCAAGATTGAGATGATAAGTTCTGTTAAAAAGCTCAACTTTCCATATTCTCTTGGATAATTGTGGAACATAGTTCTGCCCTTCAACAGAACCACGGCTTATGAATTTTGAAAATTCCATCGAAATAATGGAAATAATGAGAATCCTTTGCGGATCATTATGTTCAGCAGATTTATCTGTTCGCTGGCCAATCAAAGGTAGCGCCGGTGGTTGCGAGCAACCCTACCCAAGCCTGTTCTTCACGTCCCGCTCAGGCTAACGAAGTTTTTTATCGCTCCGGGGTCGGTTAATTGGCACCACACTTCTCCGGGAGGACCTGTCAATCGGCTGGCTACGGCAAATCGCTCTGTAGACGAAACACGCATCCAATTTGCCTGGTAGAAGCGGAAGGCGTGATTTTTATTTTGTTATGAGATATAGTGCAGTAGCACAGTTGTAGTAAGTGCCAGCTGCGGCCCACAGCCCGAATCACGGTCCTTGGTTGAGGTACCTTTTAAGCCAACCAGGACTTCCATTCCTTCAAGGCTGGTTAATCGTTGTCAGAATTTTCTAGGAAGAATGAAACACTAACTGTTCCACCGGCTGGCCACAGCAAGTAATTGTGTAGGACAAATACGACTTCAGCTACCTCCGCGATATCCCTCAAAAAGTAAAATTCTTGTGTATCACACGAATAAATTGAGCAACGCTGGCCTTTAGCATTCGCATATGGTTGCATGATGCAGTAGTTTCATGTTCGTGCCGATATTCGTTATTATGTTAGTAAATTAGCGTGGACTGGCACAAAAAGAATTTCTGTTCCAATATTAAATTAAAATGTATTTTTGTGGTTCTGAAATGATAACGAACTAGCCTGAAGTGGCTTTAGAGTAATGCTAAATATCGCACAATTAAAATTCGACTTTCTTCCGATTTTCTTCTTCTATTTTCACTTATGTCACACCTTTAAAGAACAGGCACACTATCGCTGGTTGACTCGACTATAGCTACGTCACGAGAGAACACTGTAGGCTTCAACATCACTCATATGGTATCCGACTGGATGGAAGGGCAGTCTGAGCCGACAGTCTTCATTGGCATAGACGGCGGTGAGTTCATCGGGTTTCAATAATAATAATCTACGATGAAGAGCGCGGAGCAGAATTGAAGTTAAGATTCGGCAGCTATAAAAGTGAAAGAATCAGCATTGGTGAAAGTTAAGAGACGAATTTCTTTAGCAGTAAAATTAAGAAACAATATGATTGTAACAAATAATAATATTATTATTATTATTATCAGCGTCAGCTAAAAAGATGAAGACAGCCTTAAAGACTATGGCCGATATTACACTGCAAGCCTAGAACAAGCAAGGAAATCGAGGGGAGGAAACAATGATAGGGCGCATATAACTAATAAGAAGACGCTGCTAGAATTGCAGGCTGGAGCCTATGCATTGAATATGACCCCTATTCCAATAATTCGGGGTCGTCATTTTTTCAAACCCGGTTTGATCATGTTGATAGTGGCGTATTTGAAAACCCAGAATTTTCGGATTTAGATGGGGTGATTCACGCCATATCGGATTTCCGGGTGATTCAAATAGCTGTTTCTGACCAAAGGATCTGGTATCCTTTTCGAAGCTGGTATTCGATATTGCGAACAAACAGACACTAGTTTTCTAAAATATCCGAGACACACAATCTACCGAGGTTCGAAGAAATTGACAATATGAATTGCCCGAATCGTCCTCCGATCCAATGTGTACTGGAGCTACGTTCCGAGCTGGTGGTGAAGGTCAGTGGGCGTTTGTACTGTCTTCTCCAGGTACCAACGCGAGTGTCACGCCTACGAAGACATGAACACACTAGTCTTCAGCCGTTTATCGAGGCAACGAGAACAGAAGGATGCGCGGACGAGAGCAAAACACGGGAAAATGAGAGAGAATGAGTCAGCGCGCGCAGCCGGGTGGTATTTATGGACTTGCGCTTCCCGCGTTTTCGCCTAGGGTGATTTTGAATTTGAAGTTGGGCGCCAAAAAAGATCGATACGTATCAATAGCGCATGCGGTGGTGGATGTCGGGCACTACGTCTCCCCTCGCGCTGCGATACCCTCGTCGCAAAAACCAGGAAAAGAACTGTGCTGCAAAACAAAGAAAGGGACAATACTGCAAAAAAAGATTACTGCTTGAAACTAAAACTAGCGATACAAAATGATCAAGTGAAGTGAACAAAGTATACAACAAAATCAGATTTGATGCTGAGGGAGCTATGAGACCTTGACTATGAGGGCCTAATAAGGTTTGAAAACCCATCGTCCTCTGCCGCGTTTGTTGCTTCCTCTGAAGCTGCCGTATCCAGTAACGTTTCCCAACCCGCGAGTGATCACCATGCTCCATATGCTTGTTCCGAGAAAAACGGTCGCGTCGTTCATGAAGGTAGGCGCTCCTTTTATACACGATGTTCTGAAACATGTCGTAGGAGTTGTTGTCATCTTCTTTTAGACGGTCTTGCAGAGCTCTGACATCGTCATCGATTGTACCAGCGTTGACACTATGCGGCAGTGTCTCAAAAATGGTTAAGGCATCCCTCCTCAATATGCCTTCCAACTATTGGATCAGGCTTTTGTCGTCCCATAACCGTTTAGAGTACTTAACCAAAAACGAGTTAATGAACCTCTTAAAGCTTTCCTTTTCTCTCGCTCTAAACGGTTGTAGCTCAGGAAGGCTACTCGCTTGCATGTACTCAATGAAGGCGTTATTAGTGATGGTATGTCTTCTTAAGCTAGGAAGCAAGAGCTTTCTGAGTATTCAGGAGTGGTATGAGGCCTACACTACATGTGAGACCTAAACAGATGAAAAAACCTTTCAGATAGGAGAATGGAGTCTCGTTTGTCCATAGAGAGTCCAATTTTTGCGAAAGGTTTTTATAGGCTACCTACCGTCTACTAATATTCGAATGCTTTTACCGTCATCAGATTCATTTTATTTTCATACTATACGAATGGTCTTTCATGGGTTTTTGGTGTTTCCAAATTCCAAAATTCTTTACAGATTGTATTATATCTGGTTTGCTATTTGGACCTGCAAGTTTAATGCTTCCAGCTTGTCATCAGGTATCGCTAAATCGTGAAACAGCTGTCAGGCCTAGAGCTGACAGCTGATTGATTAATAGTTTTGGGTGAATATATCAACCACTCTAGAACTTTGAACAAGTGAGAAGAAAAGAGAGGTGCCAATAAGTTCTCATGAATTAACAAAAGTGCTGAAGCTTTCACAAAAAATATTATCAAATTCAATTTTTACAGGCTCGCTAATTTTTTATGCACTAGGCCTCTGATTATACAATATGCGTTGCTAAATGTGTATGTGTATTCGCTGCACGAAGCACTCAAAACATACTCGATCTACTCTTCAAATGAATAATCTAATAATTGAACATTTTCCTCTTTTTAACACACACTTTGAACTTAATAACAAAGGTACCTGTACCTCTACCTGTACCCCTTATCATTATGCAGTTACTAAGATTTTGTCTTTTGATCTTCCTCTTCGTTTAACTTTCACAAGGTTTCCCTCCGCCACTTATATTTCGTGGCTTAATGCCACTGGATTAATGAACACTATTACACTGTAAGGGCCGGTGAAATTAAGATTAAAGTTTGGTAGTCGATAGAGCCGATAATCACGGACACTCTTCAATCAACACCTCGATTTAATAAAACTTTATCGACAAACAACACAAAAACCAGAACAAACAAGAACACTTTAACAGAAAGCGTGTCCTAGCGAACGCCGACAGACCCGCTGAAACGCAGGGATGCGACTAAAGAGACCCTAGCTACAACGAGGCGTAGACCACCCTAAGAAACTCACAGACAGCAAAAGCTCATCGCCGGCAACCTTACTACAGGATACGCCGGCTCACGCTGTTTTCTGAATGAGATGCCTTAGCGAGGGCCCGACGACGTGGTGCTGACGAGAATGCAGCAAATGAAACGTACACGCGGGTCTCCTGACTCGCCGGCTTCCGGAAAGGTAAAGAATCACGAGACGCTCACCAAGAGCAGCAAGGCCACGAGATGCTCACTTAGAGCTCACGGAACGCAGGAAGACTCACGCCGAGCACGGAGGACGCTCCCTAAGGGCACAGCGAAGACCAAAAGGCACCTAGGCCAGCCGGCCTTAAACCACTTGGCGGGCTCTTCCTTTAACCCGTTCCCGCGCCTTGGCTGTCTCGCCTGGGACGCGTATGCCATCACCTATATCGATCCTAGCCTACGCCTCGCCTGTGTTACTTGGGGCGCGTTTGCTGTCAAGGGGTTGACCGCGCCTACTCAGCCCTGCGTTCCAGCGGAACGGTGAGTTACTATTTTGGTTATACTCTAACACATTGTCTCATTATACCACTACACAAGAGGAAGTTTAGTTGTTCTACCGTTTTATACCCACATCTTGCCCACCAGTGAATCCGTTTGCGCACATAGTAGCGCTTCAGCTGGCCCAGCCTCGGAACGTGGAGGACGAGTGTTCTACCCCCTCGTCCCCTGGCCCGCCAACCCTCCAACCCCCTGGGCTGCTCGAGAGTCCAGTGGCTGCCTTACGAGATAGTCCGGGGGGTTGGGGGTTGGCGGGCCAAGGGGATGAGGGGGTAGAACGCTCGACCCCCGAACGTTAGCGCAAAACTCGTCGTATCAGCTGGCGGAGCAGCGAGGACTCCACCCGGGCGGCGCAGGCGTCAAAAAGAGTATCGCTGTCGCCTCCCGTAATTTACACATATATAACAAAACACATATGAACACATATTCGGAAACAGCGTTCGAACCGCATCCCGTGACATGCATACCATCTCAATGGTCACTCAGTATCTTCCCCTTGTTAGCTATGACAACGAATTGTTTCTATATCCTTGCAGGACTCGAAGCGCTGCCGTCGAGAGCAGAACTTGAGAGCTTCGTGGTGGCATCGTTCACAGACGAGCGGGATTACGTCCCGCCTCCGAGGACCCGAACGAGACGTGCTGTCGGGGACGCACCGCCGCAGGAGAGCGGTCCTCCCGATCGTAAATCGATCAGATCGAATCCTTTTACTGGAACTAGAGGTTAGGTTGTTCTTCTCGCTATTTTCGCAACAAGGGAATGCACTGGAAGGCTCACATGAGGCCCGATGCAATTCGTGCCTGAAAAGCAAAAGCTGCAATCTATGTTCTCTGAGTATTTCAGCGGAAGAAGTGGAAGGATGTCATGTGCGGAGCTTGTATCTCAATTTCGCCGATATCGGATGGAGGGTGAGTTGAGTTGAGTCCCTAAAGATTACGGCAGTCGGCTCGACAAACGACAGGGAGAACAGTAGGAATTCTGAGGGTGCGGACACGATTACTCGAAGTCGACCGCGTGACGTGATCGCGACCCGGATGATCCGGAAAGGTCCGCGCACGTAGTATTCGTCTTTATGCCAATATTGAAACGACCTGCTAAGAACCGAGCGTTTATTGTGTGGAAGTAAGTGGTTCTCTATTCATTGTCGGTAAGGCAGTAATTCACACCCATCGCAACAACATGAAGCACTAAAACTGAAGTGGAAAGTTCTCCTGAAGTGGAGAATCAGATTTGCATAAACAAATATTACTATGTATCACTGGGCGGGTATTACTAAATTTCTCCTATCCTGTCCGCATACGTAAACGTAAAGGTCACTGTGTCTCCCACTATCACCTGTATCACCTGTCGTCCCGTTGATCATCGAATTGCTCGAGCGGGTGCCAGCAGCGTCTTCATTCATCCCTGTCGCGTGCCAGAGTGGTCCAATGGATCCTTCTCGCTCGAGGGACACGAAGAGCGTCATATCGGTCGTTCAGGGCTTTAACAAAGAAGTCCGACCAACGCGTTTTTGGGCGTCCCGGTGTTCTTTTGACATCCCGCGGAATCCAGTCGGTGACGGCTCTCGTCCAGCGGGTGTCTGCGAAGCGCATTACGTGGCCGGCCCACCTAATTTTCGACAACTTGGCCCACGCGACAGCGTTTCTGATCTTCGAACGTCGGCGAAGCTCGGAACTCCGGAGGCCTTCTCTCACTTGCGTGAGTCGTGTCTCTCCGAGCATCGTCCTCTCGATTCCACGCTGCGCGACGCTGATCGCGTGTTCATCCTGCTTTCGTATAGCCCACGTCTCTGAGGCGTATGTTAGGGCAGGAAGAACAGTGGAGTCGAATAGGTGGGCACGGAGTCGGACGTTCTTCGTCTTCTTCGCGACTTCTTCGACGCTCTTGAATGCTCCCCAAGCCGCTCTTTTCCTCCTGCTCAGCTCTGGAACTAGGTCGTTGGCCATGTTGACTTCGCGACCCAGGTACACATAGCTGGAGCATTCGGAGATGTTCGTTCCGTTGAGCGAGAATGGGGCATCAGAAACCCATCCGTTCCTCATGAACATCGTCTTCGTAAGATTCAGCTGCAGTCCAACGTTCCCAGATACACGATCGAAGTCGGCCAGCATTCGCTCCGCGTGGCTGATGCTCGGTGTTATGAGCACGATTTCGTCAGCAAAGCGAAGATGATGTAGTTGCCGGCCGTCGACCTTCACTCCCATGTCTTCCCATTCTAGTTCGCGCATGACGTTTTCGAGGGTGGCGCTGAAGAGCTTCGGGGATATGGTATCCCCTTGCCGAACCCCTCTCTTCACGTCGATGACGACGTCGTTGTAGAATGGTAAGATCTTGGTTGTGAATCCACTGTACAGCTCTCGAAGGACTCTGATGTACTGAGTAGGAACGCCCTGAGTGAGCAGGGCTTCGATGACCGCTTCAGTTTCGACGAAGTCGAATGCCTTCTTCAGGTCTATGAACGTAAGGCAAAGCTGCAGCTTGTACTCTCGCGACACTTCGATGAGCTTCGTAATGGTGTGGTCGATCGTGCTGAATCCTCTCCGAAATCCTGCTTGTTCGCATGGCTGTCCTTCGTCCAGCGTTCTGCTGATCCTGTTCAGGATAACTCGAGTGAACAGCTTGTAGACTACGGACAGCAGGCAGATCGGGCGATAGTTGCCAATGTCGTGCACGTCTCCCTTCTTGTACAGCAAGACGGTCCTGCTGGTCTTCCACTGAGTGGAACCTTGCACTCCGACAGGTAACGTGTGAAGAGCCGCGCTAGGGTGTTGATGAGCGCTGGCGGGAGGTTCTTCAGGTGTTCGGGTCTGATCCTGTCGGGACCGGGTGCTGTACGTTTCTTCACCGACGAGATGGCGTGTCGGATCTCGGAAGGGAGAACATAGTATCCATCCTGCGGAAGATGGCATGGGGGCAGGTGGACGTGGCTATCGAAGAGATCGGAGTAGAAGTCGTGGATGACCTTCTCCATGGTCCTTCTGGAAGAGGAGACGGTTCCGTCAGGACGTCGGAGAGCGGTCGTCTTGGTCTTGAAGTTGGCGAAGTTTCGGCGGGCATTGCGGATGCTCAACCCTGCCTCTGCTGTTTCAGCCAACACTTCCGCCCTTCTCTCCTTGAGATCTTCCTTTATCGCCGCTCTGCATAGCTTCGCAAGCTCGGACGTCAGTTGGTAGTTGCCTGACGCTCGTGCTGCTCCACGCTGGCGTATCAGCTCGAGAGTTTCCGGAGACAGGCGTCTCTTGGTGGTCTTCAAGCTCTCGGCTCCCTTAGCACTATCGTGGAGATGGTGCACGAAGCGATCGTATTCCTCGTCGACGTTGTCCATGACGGCATCTTCCCAAAGGCCGACAAGAGAGGTGTAGAGATCTCAGTTGATGGTCGTTCTGGGACTCCTCTTCTTGAACTTCGCGGCCTTCTCTCCTTGACGCGAAAAGCGGAACCTTGCGCGAAGGAGGCGGTGGTCCGATCCCGTGTAGAACTTAGGGACAACGGAGACGTCGGTTAGGCAATACTTGCGGTTGAAGATGATGTGGTCGATCTCGTTGTGGAACTGGCCACCGGGAGATTCCCAGGTCCATCGTAGGGAGGGAGGCTTCTGGAACTGCGAGTTTCCATGGATGGTCTTGGTCGACATGATAAACTCAGACAGCCTTTCACCTTGCTTGTTCCACTCCAAACCGTGGGTTCCGATGTGAAGTTCTTCCGGCGACCTTCGTGATCCGATCTTGGCGTTGAAGTCACCGACGATCCCCTTGTAGAAGGTGTGATGTTCCTTATAGAACTTCTCCAGCTCCACGTAAAAGGCTTCGACCTCTTCGTCGTCGTAGTCGGATGTTGGTGCATACACGACGAATACAGTCAAAGATAGCACGGAGCCACATCGCTTCAGTCGCAGAGTCCGATTCGGCTTGTCAGAGACTCGTACGAATCGATGTTCATGGCCAAGTGTGTGTTGACAAGGCACCAACGCCGCCTACTCCCCTGCTGTCGCATGTTCCGAGGAACAGTTCTTCTCCGGAGTCATAGGCGGTATGTAGAGGGTGGTGTCTTCTCGTCTCGGTCAGTCCGATGACGTCGTACTTGATCTTCCTGGCTTGCATTATCAGGTCCTCGACGGATGCTTCCGATGCAAGCGTGCGGGCGTTGTAAGTACAGATCGTCATCCTAGTCCTTCTCAATTTGCGCAGCCTGGTTAGGCCCCGAGATTTTAGCAGCCTCTCCGTACTCGTCCTTCCCATCGCTGCAGAAATGGGGTCTCTTTCGGGGTCAGGGGAATGAGGCCCTTTAGTGCTGCTGTTTTTGACTTGAGTACACACGGGTAGCTAGTCGGGCTCTGTCGTGCGGGCGAAGAACTCCGGGCAGCCAGCCAGACTGCCCGAAGGGACGGGGCGAGACTTTTGAGGCGGCCTCGAATCGCCTTACGATATACTCCCAGTCTACCGAGTGCAAGCTTTTGGCCGGGTCGACACAGTTACAATCCGCAGAGTCACGGACACATCCACGCACATTGTGCACGAACATGCTGCTCCCACGCACGAGGAACGCGTCGACCCGACACAGCAAGAGCAAGGAGTCCATCCCCTGCATCCCACCTGCGTCTCTGGGCAGTGCACGGTCGCATTTGGTTCGCGTTTAATTCCCCTATCCATCACCCGGGGACGCGCCACGTGGCCCTGCGACAAGCGGACCGAGATCCCTCTTAACAAGAGAGCCCGAAAGCTCTCTATCGAGGGAGATCCGTGGTCTCCCACTATATAAAGGATAAAGGACGGCGTCTCTCAATCCCTCATGGGATGCGCCACGCATGGATGGGATACTTCAACGTGATGTCGTGAATGCGATTGGAATGCGTATTTGGCAATGACTTGCGGTGGCCAGCCGATGAACACATCAGCGCTTTATCCTTCCCAGACAACTCCTGTAGCCTGGAGGGATGGAAGGCTTGGTTGGCCCGGGCGGGAAATCCGAACCGAGAACCTGGTATTGGGTGCACGCGACAGCCGCCCTCTCTCACTATATATTCTAGGTTATGCAAGAATTCCTAACTGATCCTTTGTAATCGTAGACGCACTGTGAAGAAAATGTCCGTCTTGCACGTGCCAAGTGGCAATCATTGGTTTTAATTGCGCTTAGCTAACCTTCGACGCTGCAGAGTAGGCAAATTAACTACCAATGTACGGGAGGGTAGAACACTGACCTATTCATCTCGTCTACCTCACAGGTTCAGTGGCTCATAGGTCATCTTCAAAATCCTCCGGGTTACCCCGCAGATGTGGAGTGTGTCAGGAACTCTAGTAGAGACTTATAGGTGTCCGTTCGAGTTGACTAAGTCAACTGTTTTACTTTTTTGACGTAGTCTTCGAAGATTAGTGAAATCGTTCAGGAGTGGGTCATCGCACCCGAAGGCTATTCGACTAACTACTGCGCTGGCGCCTGCTCCAGTGATTCTCCGATGCACAGCAAGATGAACGCTACGAATCATGCCATCGTGCAAACATTGGTGAGTGGTGCCCCGAACAGCCGTAGCTTTGAGCGCCTCCTATCCTCACGTTCAGGTTCATCTCGTCGACCCCAAGCGCGCCGAAGAGGCCAAGTGCGCTCCCATACAGCTGTCGCCGACCAAGATACTTTTCATCGACAACCACGGCAACGTGGTGATGCGGCGGTACCAGGACATGACCGTCCAGGAGTGCGGCTGCTTGTGAGCGGCCCCCGTTCAACTCTCCTCTCGACGTTTTGCTAAAGCTGTGACTACGACGGAATACCCCCGAACACTGCATTCCGGCTCTCCATAGAATATGGCATGCATTTCTAGAGCTGTAGTGAGGATTGTACATACAGAGCACACACTAAATATCAGGAGTCTGTTCAGTGCTGGCTCCTTGAACCATCTTTGCTATGTTTCCTTACTACTACATTACATTTAACGGTGCACCTTCATTTCGTTGTTAGCTCTTTTTCAAACGGCTCACTTGGTGCTTTTCAGATCCTACAGTTAATCACCGATAATTACCCACATGTTCTTGTTACTCAACTTACTGTTTCATACTTTGATCCATAACCATTACTTATTCGTCAGGATTACAGTGCAATGAAGAAGTGCTATGATTGTGAACTGGAAAAGCACTTGATAGGGAATGAGAATACGTAATACGTTCAGCCATACACTGCGACCAGAAAGTATAGGGACACTTAAAAATTGTACTTTTCCTACGCTAATTGATATCAATCGACCTGAATTTTTTACTGAAAAATTCGTTACGGCAAAGAAGTTTGAAGCAAAAGTTTTTAGCAAAATCGGTTTGATGTGAGCTGAATTAGAAAATAAAATATGGAGACACACCATTTTCAATTGACCAGAAAGTATAGGGACACTAGTAAAAAACAACTTCATTGTAAAGATAAAAAACAGTCGTTGATAACTAGTACTCAATTGGTCCTCCGCGGTTCATTGCAACATCCACAAGTCGGGCTGGCATCGAAGCAGCATGATTTCGAAGTGTTTGTAGAGGAAGTTCATCCCAAGCGCGTAGAATTGTCGATCGAAGTCCTTGCAGAGAAGTATGTCTAATTGTGCTCGTAAATCTTCCTTAAAAGGTGTCCCCAGATATTTTCCATTGGGTTCATATCGGGAGAACATGCAGGCCAGTCGAGAACTTCAACAGAATTTTTTCTGAGGAAGCCTTTTGTGGATCTGCTGGCATGCGGCGGTGCATTGTCCTGTTGAAAAACCCATCCCTGACCAGCATTCTGTTTAAGGAATGGGAGCAGATGGGTTTCCAACAGTTGCTGGTATTCTTCTGCGTTCATCCTTGCTGACGTGAAGGCAAGAGGGAGCTTTCCTTCGGCGTGGAATGCCTCCCACACCATAACTGTGCCGCCTCCAGAATTCCTTCTTGGGAAATACTCCTTCTCCTTGCGTAAGTCATGCCAGTAGAATCGGTTCCCATCTGGACCATCGAGGTTAAAGCGCTTTTCGTCCGAGAAGATCACCTGAACTGTGAAATGTTAAAATACTTAGCGTCAGAACTGACAACGCAAAAAATCTGCCTTGGTCCAAAGACGTCGTTTGTTCCTAGAGACGAACTCGAGCCTGTTCCTTTTGTGCGTTTCTGTCAAACGTGGAGCAGAACGGAGCTGGGTGTATACAACATTCCCATTGCGTTTTAAGCAGCACCGAATCGTTTCTTTCGAGACTTTCTTATTCAAACTCTTGCTCACTTCCTCCAAACTGACTGATTTATTGGAAACCATTCGCACGATTTGCCTCTCGTCTCGAGTCGAAAGAAGCCTGGGACGTCCTGAAGGCTTCCTTGAGTGATATAGATCAGGACTGCGTAGAAATTTGCTAATAACGTTCTTTGATCGTCCCAGTTGAGTCGAAATTTGGCGTATGCTGAGTCCTGCATCTCTGAGGACCTTGATTTGAGCTTGTTCCTCTATTGATAGCATCGATCCGCGACCCATCCTTACAATGAGCAAATTATGAGGCAGTATGTTGGATAGCAAAATAGTTTTCAACAACGTACCTTCCTCCGCGCACCTTATGTGGTGGTGTCCCTATACTTTCTGGTCACTCAAAAACAGGGTCCCGTCACGTGATCCTTTCCCGTTCCTTGCCACCTCGGGCGATTTTGCCCATTTCTTTCGTATATATGTTTTTGGCCGTGAGGAATTCCATAGTATAATTTTCAGATCAATTCCTGCGGGTAGCTAGCAGAATTACGCAATTTGCTGGTGTCCCTATACTTTCCGGTCGCAGTGTATGTCTTGCGTTTGTGCGTAATATGTCTTGCAAAAGGAGACATTGCAGCATTTATTTATCGTATTTATATACAACTGCACCTTAAATTGGTTCATAGAAGAAGGTAGAAACGAACAAAGCACTCCTGGTAAAGTAACTCAGAGTAATAGGAACCGTATCCTTACCAAGAGATTATCTCAACGGTAGGTCGGAACGGCCCAAGTGGTGTTTATGTGCATAATCGCCTCTCCCAGGAAACACCAACATGCAAATATCTCGACCCCAATACCCACTGTGCACAGAGTTAGGGACGATGGAAGTTGGGCCGTTGGCGGCGTTAGCCCTCTGCTTACACACGCAGGGCAGGCTCAAGTTGGCTGGAGACAGCGACCATGAGTATTACGTACCGTCTACCCATTGTGTCATCACCACTCGCTCGTCCTTGCTGTTTCCAGCCAACTTGAGCCAGCCTTCCGCCTGAAGGCATAGGGCTAGCGCCGCCAACGGCCCAACTTGCGTCTTCCCTAACTCTGCGCGGAGCTGTATTGGGATCGAGCTATTCGTATTCTGTTGTTTCCCGGAGAGAGGCGATTCTTCCCATATACAACACTTAGACGGTTCCGACCTACCGTTGAGACAGTTTCCTGGTTAGACCGGTGAAGAAAACGGCTCTGACACAGTTTGAACTAAAGATTGTGACAACTGCGAACTCTGCACCAAGAAGCAAAACAAACGCTCCTTTTGCTCCTTCTCTGAGGAAACTCGGCGAGTTGCGTCACCCCATGTGTTTTGGTGCTCATGAACAGCGGCGCGTGAAGAGCATTTCGGTGTGCGGTGTATGGATTGAAAGCTGGCTAGGTGGAGCGGGTACCTTTGCTTGCGAGCTTCGCTCCAGACTACGCCGAGAGTAAGCGGATGTCGCGGCATTCCCAACAGAGTGGGGAAATAGTCGGGAGGAAGCCCGGGGCAACTCGCGAGTTGTGAAGTCACACCCCGTATCTAGGGGTCGCCGCGTGCCGCGGCACACGCCGCGCGACGCGGCAATCAAAGCTACCTAGGGTCGGTCAAGATTTCTTCCTGTGGTATGTATAGAACAATGGTGTACCGAATAAAATTTATTAGGATAAAAACCTATACAATACTGCACAGCATAAAACCTACGCTATACATAGTTATATTATTACAAAACTAAATATACCATTTTCACGTCGAATTGTACACTTTCAAATCAAATTGGACACTTTTCAAATCAAATTAGACACTCGCAGCTAGTTTTAAGACGTATGAATCCAAAACCAACTCTTCCAAATCGACAGGAGCATCTTCTACCTATTTCTCTATTTATCTCTATTTTTATCTCTATTTTTTCTATCTTTGCTGTACTTTAAGAGAAATTTCTATTTTAATCGATTGCCTCTACTCAAAAATTAGAAATTTTGTGAAATTTGTACACTTATTGACCAGGGAGAACTGAAAAATTTCAAATAAAGTTATACCAAATTTTCTTTGAAGAAAAAATTGTTGTAACCATCTTACTGAGACTGTAATTTAATCTGCCTGAAGCTCGTTTTGATTTGCGAGAGTTCGCTTGATTTCAAACGTCTTAAAATTTGCAACGAATGTCTAATTTGATTTGAAAAGTGCCGAATTTGATTTGAAAGTGTACAATTCGACGTGAAAATTATGTATGTGGCCTTGTAGTAATATAACTATGTGAATATAAATACATACATACATACAAAAACTGCAAAAATGTGTTACTACACATTATTACATAACTATAAAAGATTACTACCTATGCAATTCAAATTACTATGGAAATACAACTTTTAAAAGAGGAGCGGGATTTAAGAAATGCAAGATTTCAAATAAAGTTCAGAGGAGAGCCGTAATAGTCACAGTTAAAAGTCGAGACTGAGGTTTAGGTTCAGTTTTAGAAGGTCTAGATGGTCAGAGTGAGATATCGAGGTTATATCTAGTCTAGATATTGATACTGGCAGAGCCACTTGGCGTGCATGCTAGGCAATATCTCGGGCGATTCAAGAGTACAAATGCTACAGTATCCAAGAGGCGTGGGATTCGGCGCTTCCCGCCGGCTACGACCCATGCGCGCGCGACTCACGAGCAAGCCACTTGGCGTGCATGCTAGGCACCTTCTCGGGCGTTCTAAATGCAGTCCGCAGCTCACGTCCGTTACGCGAATTTTTTCCTGCCTAAAGTTCACGTGGGCTGGGCCGCCGAATCTTGCCCATGACAATTCCCAAAGCTCTCTCGATAAGCCCCGCCTCCCGTTTTGGCGGGCTGCATGGGCGCCTTCTCGAAATGAATAAAATCTTGGGCGTGCCAGGCTCCTCTCTGCAGCGCGTCTCGCGACGTGTCCGTCAGAGAGTGTAGAGCTCGCAGTCTGCTACATCTAGAGCTGGAGCTGTTTATCTGAAATCCTTGAGAAGGTAGTCACGGTAGGTCTCGCCGGGGCTTTTTGCTGTGATCGGGCGTTGCTGCCATCATTTGTCGTTGTTTCGTGAAGGCGATTCCTTTTGATATCTTTTCTAAAATTATGCATAGAACTTGGTCTGTTTACGATAAATCAAAAAATTATAAAATTAAATCATTTTACCTTAACATTGTTTTTGATTAACCTGTATACTGTTCCTGGCTGAAAATATACTCTTCGACAGCCACGTCCACTTTTTCCCATGCCAACCTCCGCAGGATGGATGCGTCATCCCCTCTGTTCTCCTTTCCAAGATCCGACACGCCATCTCGTCGGTGAAGAAACCTACTGCACCCGGTCCCGACAGGATCAGACCCGAACACCTGAAGAACCTGTGTACCGCCAGCGGTCATCAACACCCTGGCGCGACCCTTCTTCACACCCTGCCTGTCCGTAGTAGTCCAAAGTCCCTCCTCAGGGGAAGACCAGAAAGACCGTCTTGCTGTACAACAATGGAGACGTGCACGACATTGGCAACTATCGCCCGTTCTGGCTGCTGTCTGCACCCTGCAAGCTGTTCACTCGAGTCATCCTTAATAGGTCAGCCGAACGATGGTCGAAGGATGGCCACGCGAACAACCGGATTTTGGAAAGAATTCAGCACTATCGACCACATACACTGCGAGGCTCACCGAAATGTCGCGAGAGTACAAGCTGCCACTGTTCCTTAAGTTCATCGTCCTGAAGAAGGCATTCGATTCCGTCGAACCTGAAGCGCTCATCGGATCCCACTCAGGACTTTCCCACTCTGCATCAGACTCCTTCGAGTACAGTGGATTCAACACCAAGATCTCACCATTTTACAACGACGTCATTGTCAACATGAAGAGAGTGAATCGGAAAGGGGATATCATATCCCCAAAGCTCTTCAGCGCCACCCTAGGAAGTATCAAGCGAGTGCTGGAATAGAAAGACATGGGAGTGAAGATCAACGGACCTGCACTATCTTCGCTTCCCTGACATCGTGCTCATAACAGCGAGCGTCAACCAAGTTGAACTAATGCTGTCTTCTTGATTGATTTGACTTCAATCGTGTGTGCGAGAACAATGGACTGAAGCTGAATCTTACGAATACGATGTTCATGAGGAACGGGCGAGTTTCTGGTGCTCCATTCTTGCTCAACAGAACGATCATCTCCGAATGCTTCAGCTGCGGGTATCTGGGTCGCGAAGTCAACATGGTCAGCGTCTTACTCCAGAACTGGGTAGGAGGAAACCAGCGGCTTGGGGGATTTCAAGAGCGACGAAGAAGTCGTGAAGAAGCTTAAGAACGTCCGCTTGTTCGCCCGTCTTCGGCTCCACTGTTCTTCCTGCGCCAGCTTACGCCACAGAGACCTGGGACACTCGAAAACAGGATGAACTCTCGACCAGAGTCGCTCAGCGTGGAATTCAGAGGGTGGTACTCGGAGTGAGACGGTACATGCAAGTGAGAGAAATTAACCGGAGCTCCGAGCCTTGAAAATTGGGCGGACCGACCACACAATACTCTTCGCGGGCTCCCGCTGAACCAGATTCCTCACCGAGTGGATACCGTTAGATCATTCAGGACAACAGCACGGAGCCCCCCTCCAACGAGCGATATATCGCTCTTCGTGTCCCTCGAGCGAGGGGCTCCATTGGAGCACTCTGGCTCGCGACAGGGACGAATGCCAACTCGACCAACTTGATGATCAGTGGGAAGACACGTGATCAGTTGTTTGACATGTACTGTTCATCCATTATACGATCGCAGGAGCAGCAGTTGTTCAAAAAGGATTCAACTAGGCGGGCATTTCCAAGGAAGTGAAAGCAGTGCAGTTTTTGAGAAAACTTGATTTTTCGCATGTCTCTAAACAATATACATTAGATCCGATCGAAAATCTACGGATAATTGGATGATTCGGATAACGGCAATTTTGGGACTCCGGATTTTTGGATGATTCAGATAACGGCGATTTTGCGGACGCCGGATTTTTGAATGATTCGGATAAGGTGATCCGAATCGGATATTCGAAAATGATTAATTAATTACATTGAATTCGACCGAATCTTCGGATAATTGGATGATTCGGAAAACAACAATTTCGGGGACTCCGGATTTTTAAAGAATTCGGATAGGGGAATTTCGCGGACCTCGGATCTTTGGATGATTCGGATCGCGTTATCGGAATCGGCTATCGAAAATGATTTATTCGGGTCCAGTGTATACTAAACAACTTTTTGCATTTGCAAAATAAGAAGCAAAAGCTTCAGCCTTTTCTATATGGGTAAGGTATCGATTTCCAGCGGAGGCGGACATAACTCCAACGCCGCGCGAAGCCCCTGACGTCGCGCACGGTGCGCGACGAAACTGGACGAGTTGTCGCTGTCCGACCGCTTCCGACAGTGACGAGTAATGACAAGCACGACTAGTGACTTGCGCTAGAGCGCGAAAGTGTGCGCTGGCGACGTGGACCGCGCGGAAGGAAAGAGACATGAGATGAGGATAAGACAATTCTGATGTGTCCTGGTGGAGAAATGGGGTGATTGTTATGAAAGTGCGGACGGAATCAGACTCAGTCTAGTTCAAATGAGTGAAGGGAAGTGGTCAAGGATCTGGTGAGGGAAATTCGAAACAAGAAATGGGACGGGAATGCTAACTAGAAGTTTCGGAAGCAAGCGTTTGTAAGTTTCTATTGAGGTGAGGGGGATAAGCGCACTGTTCCATAGCTTTTCCTTTAATTCTATCTTTACGCTACACCTGACCGTCACCAACTAACTTGTCCTAGTTCACATGTAATGCCATTGGCAAGCACCCCCTTAGCAAACGCTAAGGACCTCCTTATTTCTCCAATCTACAAGCAGATGCAGAAGCATTTTACTGCTTCCTTTTTCTTCCAAGCGCTTCCACGAAGAGAGTTCCCCCTCCATTTCATTTGGGACTCCCTGTGGTAAAAAAAACCAGTCGAGGAGCTTGAACACTGGTAAAAATTCGTGCTCCGCGGCTAACCACGAGTCACTGAGCGCACGTCCGCGTCTCACAAGAAGGGTTCCCAACTCAAGGTGAGCTTCTGCAATGCTCTATTTTGGCAAGATGTAGGACCCTGTGAGCGGAGTCCAGAAACACAGATAGTTTTTGTTGAACGCCTTTTTGAAGACCTGAAAAGGAGGTGTGAAAGGGCGGAGAGTCGTTGGATACATCGCCCTAAGAAAGGGGCGAGGGGCGCGCCGAGGACAAGATGTCCGGGTCCCTGCCTTCACATGGAGGCATCGCATTTCTAATCACTTCCCTTGACCTGCATCTCTATCCTGAACTGATTTCGTTCTTTAGACAAAATTCAGAACCTTGTTCACCATATTTGGAACAGTAGAGTTTTCAGCTGTAGCGCCAAGGCTTCCTTCTGGTCTCGCCAATGTAGAACTGACCGGAATCACCCATAGTCTGTAGTTGAGGCGAAATTTAAAGAATTGTGGTGAAAATTGAAAGAATCTAGAGAGAAGAGCGACGTTCTCCTTTCGTCAACTGCTTCCCTAAGCGAACCGACCGGAAAATGACTTCAGAGTTCCCCGAGATGCGCTTTCCAATCGTCCGCTACCAGTTATTAGGTTTTTGGACGACGCCACGCCAATTAACGACCGTTTCGAGCGCAGTAAACTTGTCCACTAGGTTTTCCACATTGTCTATCTGCACCACTACCATATCTTACCATATCACCAATAATACCGTAAATGCACACAAATACGCGTACCTTATGGTTGAATATTGCGGATCCGAGCCGTATCGGTGCATAAGTGTGCTAAAAATGTCGTTCTCATCTGAACGAGTTGTCGGTCAACTACTTCTCACCTTCACACTGGATTTCACATCTCAGACAAGGAGAAGGATTGCGGTTGCGGATGCCTTAAAGGGCTACTCCTGGACGCCATATATTGAGATATCGACTATCAGGAAGAAGAGGCGGTTCAAGTTAGAGGAAGTATAATGAAAATGGGAGCTTTCTATGTCTGTCATACGCGAGGATGGCAGCTGGGTACGTCGATGTTCACCAAGGACCTTTCTCTACACCCACGGATTGCGCGTTCAACGAAGAAGTGGTCATTCCTTGTCAGGGATGACATCTTACAAAGCCAGTGAGATTGTTCCTTACTGGCTTTGTAAGATGCTATTGGTGTGACAAGCTGTTTCACTTGTTTTATAGATTTGTACCATGGCTGTTGACTAAAAAGGAAGACAGGACTTTTTATTTCCAGAGAAATGATATAGAGCAGATAGGCATTGTTGGGAAACTAGCACAGATGAAGGCGCAAGCAAATAGACAGCCTTGGGTTGTTGTAAGGATTGATGGTCTAAAATTGGCTCCTGTGAGCATGAGAAAGCGTAATAACAACAAACTAATATGTGCGAAAATTCCGGCAGTACGCGGACTCGAACTTAAAATCCCTCGTGTGTGCCCCTACAAGGTGGCACTCCTACCAACTGCGCCGCTGAGGCACCTCGTGGGGTGTTGTAGGGGGTTGATGATAGTTGCGCGCACGCTTTCAGACTTTTTCACGTCTTTAAAAAGGCGTTCAGCAAAAGCTAACAGTGGTTCTGGACTCCGCTCACAAGGCCCTACATCCTATTAAAATAGCATCGCAAAAGCTCACCTTGAGTTGTGAACCTTTCCTTCTCAGTACCTCGACGTCGCATGCGGCTAGCGCGCGACGTCGCGTTGAAGCTACGTCTTGGAGCCGATTTCCAGCATGATCAGTTAGAGTTGGTGGTTTTGGCCTTTATTTTGTTCCTCAAATATTGCTGAAACTGAATCCACGACGCATTTTAAGCAAGGCGGCGTTCGTAATGCTGGAACGTTCCCGTTTTTTTCTCAACTTACGAATAAATAAGAGTTTGGTTCTACATATACGCGATTCTGATCTCGTTGATTTTTCTATCAATGGTATAACTTTGCCAAATTGCATCTTTGTCAAAGACCTTGGAGTTGTTTTTGGCCAGGAACTCAAATTTACGAAACATATTGACTTTTTAACTAAAAAGGCTTATAGTGCACTATGTAATATTAAGTGTTCCGATGCGGCAGTATTGATACGTCTTTACAAGATGTACGCACTGCCGCACTGCCACCGCAATTCTGGAATCCTTACCTCAAAACGAATGTACTAAAGATCGAATAAGTCCAACAAGTTATCACCCGGATTCTATGGTACAAAACATGAACTGGCTGTTCTGATCGCACTGCCTTGCCTAACTGCAAAGACCGATTAAGAATGTTTTCCCTGCGTTGCTTACAATACAGAAGACTAGTGGCGAACATGGTATTTGCTACCGTATTCTAAGAAGAGAGGATAAGCTACTTTCGAGCAAGAACTGCTGGGTCTATAGGCCGATTAGCCCTAGAATAAACAGCCTAAATGTCCATTGCAGTAGGATAAATCGAAGACATTACTCAACTATTCCTTACAAGTGTTCCGACACGCCTAAAAGCGTGTCTCGGCAATTGCGCGCTTCGCGCGACTTTGCAGCATCATTGACCTATGGAAAGTAGTTTTTGTAAAACTTAAAATTTGCTAACATCTAGGACCTGCTGCGTGCTTTATCGGCATCAAGCCGTTCGCCACTTCGGTACCTTCATCATAGGCATTCTCTCCGGACCGTCCATTGGTTTGCTCTGCGCAGTACTTCTGTCCCTCAGGTTGCTGTCCCGCAACCGTTCTCATGCTCAACATCTAGTGTTTCCGGGTATCTTTGACATCTCTTCCGAAGCCAGGTTCCCCCTCACTCGTTTCCTTTAACTACTACTAACTGCTGGTCCGCCTTTACTGGTCTTCCCTTCCCTCTTTAGTTCCCCCACCCTCCTGGTCCCAAACCCTAGAGGTTCCCTTACTGCCCTTCTCCACCACATCCTTATTGGGCCTCCCATGCTAACGGCAGACGTCGGTGACACATATTCAGAATCAGTAAGCTTGTTGCGCGACGTAGAGGGCCCATGTTCTGGATGCGGAAGCTCAGAAGACCCGCCTTCCGAATAAAGAAGCTCAGAAGCGCGCGCAGTCGCCGCTATGTCGAGCCTGATGAGGCTATGCATATGGCAGATTCCTGTTTCCTCGTATGAATTCCCTTACGGCTCCCTTCTTGTTGGTTCCTAGTCCTGGTCCCGACTCCAGGTCCCTTCTTCCAGGTAGAACCTCTCCACCTCGGAATCCTCCTTACTACTCTCCTCAATTAAGTAGCTCTCTCACGCTCACACACGACGACGGCGAGCGAACGCCCATTGCGTGTCATCGATGTCACATCTTCTAAATCCGTACTCTCTTACTGGTAATGGATCCCCTTACTGATCCTCTTAACTGCTCCCCATCCTGATTGTTAACTTCCTACTGGTCCCTCCTTAATGCCTAAACCATTCTTGGTGTCACCTCCTGGCCTGCTTCGTTGATCCCCCTATCGCCCCCCCCCCCCCCCATCCCGATGCTTCCTCCAGGTCGCTACCTCCTGGTCGCTGTGAATTCTCCACCCTCGAAGTCTCCCCTTATACTCTTACCCCTTTAGTGGTCTTCTTATGCTAATGGCATGAAGTCGGCGGCACGGCTTCTGAATCTGGACGCTTAGGAACGCGCGTAGGTGCTGTTGTGTCAAGCAGTAAAAGGATGCGCTTCCCATGCTGCAACAATTCCCACGTTCAATGGAAAAATTTTACCGCGCGGTGGATGATACAGCGTACCTCACTTAGATTAGATCATTCGACCGCTCTCGCTGTGGATGATGCGGCGTACCTAACTTAGGTGAGATCATTCAACCGCTCTCGCTGTGGGTAATGCGGCGTACCTCACTTAGGTTAGATCATTCGACCGCTCTCGCTGTGGGTGATGCGGCGTATCTCACTTAGATTAGATCACTCAACGGACAAACTCCATTATATATAGGTGGTGATTATTTTTTCTATTTCTATAGATGGATGAGTATTCTTCCTGGTGAACTATTTTAGGCATACACAGCTAAAGCTTTTAAAAGAAGGTTAGATCTTCTGCGCCTACTAAACTACCGGCATTTTTGCTAATATTGAATTTTCTAGGCTATCATCATTCCGCGTTTCAGCATTGTTCAGATGACTGCAGGTCTACCTCTCCGTTAGCATGTGCTCAGCGGGTCGCGAGTTACCTGAGATGTAGTGCCGTGGTTACTATGATCTTATACCTTGTTTGTGTTATGTGATCTTTCATGCTTATTTATGCCTGCTCTGTTTTTGTGCTTTAGGCGGTTGTTCATGCTTAAGAACAGAGGAGCCTATGCAACCCATCATGGATGTTCCCTTATCTTACATTTATGTTTTATCTATACAGTGTGCGCCATAAATATGGTCACTTTTTCGCGCGTCATTTTTTGCATTTGATTGTGAACGTTTTTATGTTTCCATTATTTCTTCGGATTCTACGTGTCATCTTGACCATATATAGTGTTTTTTGCATCTCAACACTGCTTCTATCAGAAATGGTAAAGCCTTGTTGTCAAAGAGGCGCAATCTTCGATCCGAGAAGGGCAGGACTTTCTGTTCCCAACATCGCTCGTCTGCTGAACCTGCACAAGATGACAGTCTATCGCTGTGTGGAACGTAATTCTCTCGTTGATCGTTCCCGACCTGGCTGCCCGGTATCCGTAGCTACGAGCAGTCTTCGAAAAATCGTGAAAGAACAATTCAAGTGGAATCCAGGCGGGAGCATGAGAAAGATGGCTTCCGAGCTCAACGTATCGGCTGCGACGATGAAGCGAGTTGCTAAGAATGAACTTGGACTATACCCTACAAGTTCCGTCAACTGCACGGACAAACGCCTGCACAGATGGAAGGAATAAGAAAAAAATATCCAAGACTCCTCGAGCGGCACGGCCACTGCACGACGCTCTTCACCGATGAGAAACTTTTCTCAATTGAGCAGCCTTTCGACCGCCAAAACTTGCGGTTATTGGCTGAAAGTGGTGAGGATGCAGACATTGTTAACTTAAACTCTCTTGCAGCTTCCGCGATGGTTTGGGCCGGAGTTTGCGCCACCGGACGTACACCATTGGTTTTTGTTGAGAAACGAGCCAAGATCAACAACGATGTCCACTTGAACGACATTTTGAAGAAGGAGCTGTTTTCCTCGCCTCAAAAACACTCTGGAAATACAACATGGACCTTTCAACAGAACGGCGCACCCGCTCATAAGTCCAAGAAGACTCAGAAGTGGTGCGCAAGGAATCTTCCCAACTTCATCCCTGTTTCTGAACTCTTAAAGTTTGAGTGTTATGGATTATGCGTTGGTTCATTCTAGAGGGTGAATCCTGCGCTAAAAGGCGCACTACGATTCGAGGATTGAAGACTTCACGGGAAAAAGCATGGAAGGAAATTCCGCAAGCAACCTTGCGTGCCGCCTTTGAGTCCTACCCTAAGCGTCTGAAGGTTGTCATTCGTGCCAAGGAAGATCATATTAGATGATATCCATTTTGTGTGTTAACTAGGTTGTTAGTAAATTGTTGAGAAAGTTTCGCTATTCCCTCACAAATTTACCGTGAGTAATTCGCTTTTTATTGAATGACCATATTTATGGCGCACCCTGTATACAAGTGCCCCGACACGCCTAACGGCGTGTCTCGCACTTGCGCGCTTCGCGCGACTCTGTAGCATCACTGACTTATGGAAAGTAGTTTTTGTTAAACATAAAATTTGCTAGCATCTAGGACTTGGTGCGTATTTTATCGGCATCAAGCCACTCACCACTTCGGCACCTTTATCACAGGCATTCTTTCCTAACCGGCCAGTATTGTCATTGGTTTGTGCTGCGCAGTACTTCTGTCATTCAGGTTGTTCCTCCGTAATCGTTCTAATGCTCAACAGCTAGCGTTTCAAGTTGTCGTTGACATGTCTTCCAAAGCCAGGTTCCCCTCTCTCGTTTCTTCCTTGTGGATCTAATTGCTGGTCCGCCTTTACAGGTCTTACCTCCTCTCTTTAGTCCCCACCTTCCTGGTCCCAACTACTGGCCCACTTCTTTGTTTCCACTATTGACACCTACTGGTCTTTTTTGCTGGTTCCCCGTCCTGACCGCTCCTTCGGGTTTCTCCTTTCCTTCCTGTTCGCTCTCCTGGTCCACCATAGAGGTCCCCTTTACCGCCCTTCTCCACCACCCCCTTAGTGGTCCTCCCATGCTCACAGCACGGTCGGTGACACGTATTCAGAATCAGGATGATTACTGCTCGACATAGGGGCTCGTTTTCTGGATCAAAAAGCTCAGAAGCGCGCGCAGTCGCCGCTGTGTCGAGCAAGAAGAGGCTATGCATATGCAGATTCCTTGTTCTCCGTATGAATTCCCTTACGCCTCCCTTCTTGTTGGTTCCCCGTCCTGGTTCCGCCTCCTGGTCCCATCTTCCAGGCAGATTCCTCCTCTCCCCCTCGGGATCTTCCCTACTACTCTACCCCAATTAAGTAGGCCTCCCACGCTCACAACACGACGACGGCGAGCGAACGTCCATTGTGTGACATCGGTGTCACATCCTCTAAATGCGGTCTCTCTTAATGCTAATGGATCCCCTTGCTGATCCTCCTTAGTGTCTCCCCTCCCCTGATTGGTAACTCCCTAATGATCCCTACATATTGCCTAAACTCTTATTGGTGCCACTTCCTGGCCTGCTTCCTTGTTCCCCCCATCTACCATCACGAAGCTCCTCCTGGTCGCTGCCTCCTAATCGCCGTCGGTTCTCCACCCTCAAAGTCCCCTTCTACCCTTACCCCTTTAGTAGTGTTCTCATGCTAATGGCACGAAGTCGGCTTCTGAATATGGACGCTCAGAAACGCGCGTAGGTTCTGTTGTGTTAAGCAGTAAAGGGCTGCGTTTTCCCTGCTGCAGCAACATCCCACGTTCAATAGAAAATTTTGCCCGCGCTGTAGATGATGAGGTGTACCTCATTCAGGTTTGATCATCGACCGCTCTCGCTGTGGATGATGCGGCGTAGCTCACTTAGGTTAGATCACTCCACGGACAAACTCTTTTATATATAGGTGGTGATGGTGATAATGTGTACATATAGCTTTATTCTTGACATTGATACAGTTACTAATGCAAGTTCGGTTTGATCATCTCAGTTACTACGGAAGCAGCCTCGAACGGAAGCGTAATGAACACTTAGGTATGACCGGAATTAAAACCGGTCTCCTAGGTGCTTCCTTCTGCCTAGCTGCTTGAAAGTGATTTCCTTACTCATCGAAATCACACCAAAGCTATACTGTCCGCCAAACCGATTATTGCATCTGAGTTTACAAAAGTTATTTGCTAAGTTCCTTTCTGTTAATTCATAATACTTTTTAGTCTCATTACACGTTTTGTTTGCGGTTGCAGTCTTCTTGTACTTAGGCTTTTGAATTGCTGCAAAAGTCTAGGCCTTACCAAAGATGCAGCGCGTACTGATAACACGCTTTTTCACCAGTTTTTTATGGCGCACTTTGTGCATAAATAATTAAACAAATAAACTTTACCATCACCTGTCTTGATGCGTGGGGTACGGTTCAGAGCTTTCAACACCTTTGACGACATTCTTCACCAGACTCCAAGCATCAATCTCGAAGGCCTTCGTGTTTTCGAGACTAATGCAGTGAATTACTCTGGTTCATTGCGTGGATTCATCTTATTGAGCTGTGCTTCTGACGAGACGAAGAACTTGGCAAGAAGCCTCGCAAAGGCTTACCAGGATCATTTGTACTTGTGTGCATTTATGTGTGTATTTAAGTCTCTATAATGACCACATTCTCTTGACAAGATATTTTAGGACCTTTTCGGGGTAAACCATGTTGGAAGAATATGAAACATTGACAAAATGATGTTTCCGTACTTGTTTGATTTAACGGGTTCCCTCTTTGAACAGTCCACTGACACACTAACAGATACTTGCTAGTGGAATCTCAAGCTGCTTGTCGCAGAGCCGGGTAATGCGTCTCCGGATGCTGGATAGGGGAAGGAATCGCGAACGAGTTGCGACCGACTGCACAGAGATGCAGGTTGATGCAGGGGATGGACTCCGTCCGTCTGCCGGCTCATACCTTCTCTGTGGACGTGGCATTTTGATGCACGGAGTGCTTGGAGTGTTCGTGTGTGCACAGATTGTATCAGGACCGGAACCTGCATAAAACCACAACTACAACCTGCCAAAGACTTGCACTCGGTAGACTGGGAGAAAATCGTAAGGCGATTAGAGGCCGCATCAAAAGTCTCCTCCCTCCTTTCTAGCCTCGTGGCCGCCCAGAGTGTTTCATCCGCACGACAGAGTCTGACTAGCTACCCGTGTGCACTCCAGTCAAACACGGCAGCACTAAAGGGCTTCATTCCCCCGACCCCAAAAAAGAGGCATTTGCGCAACGATGGAAAGGGCAAGTACAGAGAGGCTGCTAAAATCTCTGGAGCTACTCTGGCTTCGCAGTTTGACGATGGCTAGAACGACAAACTGTATATACTGTATATAGTACACAGGATCAGCACTCAAATCTATAAAATCTTTTTGATAGCATATAAATCATACGTTCACCCTATACTAGTATACCGTTCCACAGTCTTTAGTCCCCACGTGAAGAGTAGTCTACAAAGGATTGAGTCACTTCAAAATGCTGTCACAACGATGTTTTGTTGCGATCAAAACTTCTAGCGCCAGGCGGGACTCGAACCCGCACCTCCCACTGACCGGGCGGAAGTCACGAGGTGTGGATGTTGCGTTCGATCAAACGGCGCCGGTGGTGTAATGGCGTAGAGCATTCCCGCCCGGCCAGAGGAAGGTGCGGGTTCGAGTCCCGCCTGGCGCTAGAAGTTTTGATCGCAAGAAGACATCGTTGTGACAGCTTACGATACCAGCCAAATGAGGCTTAAAGAAACTGATTTGAATTGTCACTTCAAAATGGTTTCACTAGAAAGCTCTGGATACGCTAATATGGTTTTGATTACGCCACACACCCTTTCCCACTAATCGCAGCATAATTTTCAATATGTCGATTCTTGAGACTCGCAGGAAATGAGGTGAACTCCTGATATTATTCAAAATGACTACTGAAATGGTAGCACTAAAAGTTGATGAGTTCTACACGTTGCAAAATTCTAACATGAGAGTCTCCAGGCCAGAAGGTCTATCCGTGCTTCCTTTTCCACCCGAAGGGCCGGCCGTACATGCGTTTTCAAGCTACCAAAAAAAAACATGTGCTTCCTAATTCATTAGCTCAATTGAAGAGGCTAGTAGTTCTTATGTGTTGTGTTGTAGTGTTCGATTTTTTGTGGTTCTGCGTTTTCACTACGAGTAATGGCAATTACTTGCACGTCCAAATAAATAAATAAATAAATATATCATCCATATATAATATTCCCTATAATATATAATATAATCATTACCATATATTATATTATCATTACCATATATTCATTACCATATATTATATTATTATATCCATATATAATCGAGAGAGGCATGAGTCACTGTCCGACGACATGTTTGCACTCTTATGTGAAGCCAATGTGCACTCTTAAGTGAAGCCAACATGCACTCTTATGTGAAGCCGGCCGCGCACCCTGCGATGAAGCCCGCCGCATCCACTGCGTTCGCTGCGTCGGCTGCGCTGAAGCTTGCCACGTCCGCCGCGCTCAAGCCAGCCGCGCTCGCCGCGTCCGCCGCGATAAGTCCGCCGCGTCCGTTGCGCCCGCCGCATCTGCCGCGCTAAAGCCCCTTTCATACTCGTCCCAGGGGCGGCGGCGGCGGCAGCCCAATGGTTTAGCATAGGAAGGCGGCGGCGATGACGTGCCCGAGCGGCGGCCACGGCGGTGGAGGGGTTTTCATACCTGCAGCGGCGACGTCGCCGCGGCCACGCCCCGCCACGCCCCTGGCGGCGCCGCCGCCGGGGCCGCTGCCCGAGATGGCTGGGGCCATTTCGGGCGGCGGCCACGAGGGGCAGCGAGAGCGGCGGCACATCGAGACGTGGAGTGTGCTGCCCTGTGTGCGCGCTGCGGACAACGCTCAACCTCCACGTCAGGCAAGGGAATTGTCATCAAAAGTCATCTTCCTCTCCTCACCGAGGACGACAAGGCCGAATGTGCCAAACAAGGGCCACGACTGTCAGGTAGGTGGAGTTTTAAGGTTCATTTTTAAATGAAATGTGTTGTGTTCGTTAAGTTCCTACGTTGTTTCTTGTGTTAATGTGTATATTGACTTTTTATTCTTCCACTTTGCATTGCCTATTTTGTTGTTACGAGTATTATCTTATTTTCCAGCTCCCCTCGTCACCCGTAAAGGACGACAAGGCCGAATGTGCCACACTTTGGACTACGACTGTCAGGTAGGTGGAGTTTTAAGGTTCATTTTTAAATGAAATGTGTTGTGTTCGTTAAGTTCCTACGTTGTTTCTTGTGTTAATGTGTATATTGACTTTTTATTCTTCCACTTTGCATTGCCTATTTTGTTGTTACGAGTATTATCTTATTTTCCAGCTCCCCTCGTCACCCGTAAAGGACGACAAGGCCGAATGTGCCAAACAAGGGCCACGACTGTCAGGTAGGTGGAGTTTTAAGGTCTTCAAGGGTCTCATTAGCTCTTTAAACTATTTTTACTTGAAACTGAACACCTCTCAAGCCAAAATGGACACTTCTCGCAAAAAATTGTTCGAAAAACGTCCAATTGGGTCTTAAAAGCGTCCAATTGTCTGAGAAGTGTCCAACTAGATCCAAAACTATTCTTTGGTCGACGTAAGAAAGCGTACGTTTTACTGATGTATTTTTTTGTATCTCCGGTGTGACCATCGCTCAGGGAGGTGTTCTGCCTAACATCCAGGCCGTGCTCCTGCCCAAGAAGACCGCCGGTGACAAAGAATAAGCGCACTCTCGTGCTCTCCCATCTAACCCAACGGCCCTCTTTAGGGCCACATACGTGTACTATACGAATCGAAATTGAGAAACGATTGATTGAATAAATCTTGTAAACTGTTGCTGTTACGTATGTATTTGAGAAAGTGGAGGGAATTGCTTTGATAGCATAAGGACATACGTGCTGTATCGTCGGTGAGTTTTTGCCTTCTTGTGCTAGAACTGCTCTACTTTACTTTGTCCCCTCTACTTTGTCGACTTCCTCCGTTTTGCAATATCCAATTTCAGGGCGCTGGTTTGATGGTGCTTTCAGAGCGCGTTATAAGACGAAGTTCACGTCGACAATGCCCGACATACAATTTCCGTCGTTCCTTCATCGTTTCGTCATTATATCTGTGCTTTTAAAGTTAATAAAAGCTCATATTGCAGTGATGTGGTTAGACATCGGTACAAGATGTTCGACATACATTGTTACTTGTTGGTGCAAGACATTTAAAATTTATTTGTGTCACTGTGTGTAATCCGAAACTGGGTTGTGAGGCATTGGCTGGTGCTGTTGAGATTTTCAAGGTATCACCGTCTTGCAAACCCGATGGTATGGAACCTGACTATTATGCGCTTTTGACTTGTAACCCATTTCATCAACGGGATTATTAATCAGTACGAGAATTGGGGCACGTGATAGCGCAGCTAGAGGCGCTGGCTATCGTCCGCACCCGAATCTGGTTCTCGGTTTGGATTTCCCGTCTAGGTCAACTATGCCTTCCATCCTTCCAGGGCCAGTAAATTGGTGCCAGACCTGTCTGGTAGGCATAAATCACGGAATTACGCATCGGCTGTCCTCTCCGAGGACAGTACGCGTTGCGGAAATGCTTTGCCGTGAAGCAGTACGTATCTCTGGACATTCAGAAGGATCTCTTCCATTGAAGGCAAGTACTGCGTTGCCCCATTGCGAGGCCGCTGCGCGCACGCGCGCGCCAAACGCAAGTAGCGCTGGCGGCGCGGCCGCCACCCCTAGGCGGCGAGAACGGACACCGCCCCTCCACCTGCCGCTGAAGCGGCGGCGGCGGCCGCCGCCGCCCCTGGGAGAGTATGAAAGGGCCTTAAGTCCGCCGCGTCAGCTGCGCCCACCGCTTCCAAGGATGTTTACTGCTGACGGCGCATGAACTGTCGATGCTGTCATGTTGATCCCATCTAATGTGTTTATGAGCAGACTGCCAAAGGGATGCAAAGCAGAGAACATTGTGCGATTGCTCTCGGTACGGGTTCATTGACCTTCACCCTCCATTTTCACTTCATTTTTGCATCCGTCCCTTACTCCATTTTCGTCTGCATTTCTGTATTTTCACACTGCCGCTGACCTTTTCCTCACGCATTTTCATTTCTGTTTCAATCTATGCACATGCTATGGACTACGTTCCTAGCGTGACCCGCCACACCCGAAGCCGGCGAGCCTGGCGTGGCGCACGTCTAGCGTACGGCGACGGCGAAGCCGGCGACGGTTGCCGGCTGAGGAAGCATCCCAAACTTTGTTTGGGCTACGTTCCTAGCATGGTCCGCACGTCCAGCGTGCGGCACCGGCGAAGCCGGCGAGACGCTGGCTGAGGAATCATCCCCAGCTACGTTTGGACTACGTTCCCCAGCGTGGCCCGCCATACCCGAAGCCGGCAAGCTTGGCGTGGCCCGCATGTCCAGCGTACGGCGCCGGCGAAGCCGGCGACGGACGCTGGTATATATATATATATATATATATATATATATATAAAACTCGACACGCTCTGCAGATGCAGGATCCAGGCGATTGAAGTGCAAACGCAGCATGCAGCTTGAGGAATAAAAATACTTCAAAGTTGATTCAACTTTCATCCTAGTTGAATGTAGTGGTGGTCTCTTGTCATATGTCCAGATCTATACTACATAGTGCAAGAACACTATTGTAGTCGAGTTCTGACATACCATCGAAAATTCTTTGACGTCAAAGTCCTCGCTTCGACTTATCGTTAGTTCTGCTGACACTATGAGTTCTTCCCACCCCCAGCAAATAATGTAGAGAATAACCGCCTTCGCAAGATCCAGGTGTAGTGAAACCTTTCCCTACGCCAGGTCAAAGTTGGCTAGCATTTGATCTGCCTTGTTAATGCTCAGTGTTATGAGGGCAATGTGTTCAACGAAGTGACGACACCAGATGTTCACATTCCTTTCTACATCATTCCATTCAACGTCATGGAAGACGTTTTTGAAGGGTGGTGGTGAAGAGTTCTGGGACCGGATTCATCAACAGTTAAACCCGCGGGTATGCGGCGTGTAAGGGGTAGAGATAAGATAAGAGACAGAGGCGCAGGCTTCATCATGGATATTCTACTCCCTACATCCGCGGGTTATAGTTTGATGAATCCGATCCCTGAACGTATGGCATACCCTAGCTGACCGCCACTAGCCCATAATGCCTTTTATTGTAAAGAGATTTTAGCCATAGTAGACCTGCTAGACGGCCGATACAGCAACTGTTCATTTAGGGACATGTAGCTCATCTATATAATTCAGCAAGTCCCGAATATTGCTTCGAAAAGGCTTAGATTTATGCCCTATAAGGTGCTAGTATTCGTTCGGCTATTTGGTCACTCGAAATCAACGCCAGCCATTCAGAAGAACGTGATGACAAGCCCGATAATGAGTAGAAGCCTATTATTCTCGGTGCCCGCTGGCGCTCGCACTCGACTCCTTGGGCAAGAGTACAGAGTGCGCACCCACTCAATAAGCTCTTCAGGAACACCATGTTCTCGCAACGCGTACCATATAACATCTCGCGGAACGCGGTCGAAGGCCTTCTCCAAGTCCAGGAAGGCAAAATGCACCGGTTTCTGTTTCTCGCGGTGTTTCTCTAGCAAAAGACGAACAGCGTGAATGGCATCGACAGTGCCACAGCCAGAGACGAAACCACACTGATTCGTGGAAAGCTGGACGACATCCCGGATACGTCCATCGCGTTTTTTGAATGTATTCGAATTCGAATATTCAGAAAAATCGGGTTTGTCGAATATGCTCGGTTTCGAATGCTCAAAAATTTTCGGTATTCGAAACCGTTCGAATACTTACGATTTCCCAGGAAGCCAAAATTATTCGAGTATTCGGAAAGTGTCATTCGAATGGCCAACGAGAATTTGCGTAACGGCGTATTTTGAAAAGGCTTGTTAGGTTTTTTCGGGTAAATAGGTTCTCCAAAACGGTTCTCTCTTTGAATCAGATCTCTGTTATGATGGTGCCTCGTCGATTCTAGTCATTGCAGCAAAGCGGCCGAGGAAGAGTAGGAATTCTTAATTGCGAAAAAAACTTGGAAATTATGATTCTAACGGTGTTTCAAACAGACGCTGCTTGCCCTTCACGCTGCAGTTAGGAGTCTGAGACCACAAGTCATTAAATGTCTGCAGGATGGAAGTGAGGGTCAACAGGGGCGCTTCTTTTGTGCCACGTCCGATGTCTCCTTATGCACAGCAGCCTTATGGAGTCAGTTTTGTGAATTTCAACTCGCTACTCGTGCTCTTCTGCTCCTCGTGGTCGCTGAATGCTCTTCTTCCAGTTTTCGTGTCTACAACTACGGTTTCGCAAAAACTATATTATGAAGTTGTACGGAAAGTTTTCAGCTTTTTGAGTGCTTCACTACGAACTACCATAACTTTCTCAAATCTTATCGGATTTAGTCAAAATGAGCACCGTTCGACTCAGCACGTTTTTGCCAACGGGCCAACATTTGACTTATTCCACCAGCGAACAAATTAGCTGGTTGAGATTCGACAAAATCCCCGAAAGCTGTTTTGGCTTGGTCCTAATTGGTGAAGGTTTTACAAGCAAGAAAGATTCGGAAAGTGTTTGAAAAAGTGGTAGTCGGTTGGTGAGAGGTCTGGAGAATATGGCGGGAAGGCAGACTTCAACCCCTAATTCTTTCAATTTTCGAATAGTGATTTGTGAAACGTGTGGGCGGTTGTTATCGTGTAAAAGAATCGGACCTCTTCTGTTGACCAATGCTGGCTGAAGTTGACGCAAATTTTGGTACATTTCGATTTCATTTATTATGTATCGTTTATATTTATATCATTTCAACGATTCATTGCGGATTTCATCGGTGGTCTCTTGCGTAGCGCTATAAAGCTGTCGAAAGAGGATGGTTTGCTCCAACAGAACATGTATTGCATTTCTTTTTTATCCTAAATTTTGTCAATTTTTAGGTCGTTGAAGTGAAAAGTGAAAAGTGAAACAGTGGTCATCGGCGCAATCGCTTCTCTTCTCTCGCTAAGGCACTAGACCCCTGGCTGCCGGCCTGCTTGTCCCTCATCATTCATCAAACGGAGGTATTCAACGATGAAATATTATTGAATTGTAAGTGGCGATGAAAAATAGTGTTTGCACGGTCAGCCAGGGTTCTATTGCCTTAGCGCACTGGTTGAAAACAGAAGGTGCCAGAAGTGCTCATCCTTGTCGACCTGGCAGTGCTATATTTTGATGACCTAAAAATTAGCAAAAATATAAACGGCCGAAGAACAAATCATATGCTCTGGTAGAAGAAGATACCCACTTTCGAGTGTCATATAGAACTAAGCAAGGTAGACTGAACAAGAAGGAATTGTTGACGAGGCCGATTTTTCTCTTTTTGGCATTTTGCTGATATTAGGCAGAAATCAATACACGCGACACAGATTCTTATAGACCAAGACATTCTCTACCGAACGACGTAGTAAGACCAAGCAAAAAGGTCCAACCACAGAGCAGGAGCTGTCAGCAAAATTAACTCTTCTCCTTCGGACGTCCCAATTTGATGGCCTAAAAATCAATAAAGGGCAAGTAAGCAAATAGGATCAACATGCATTCTTGTACAACAGAACATTGTCTTCCAAATGCTATAAAAAACTGCGCAAAAAATTACAAACCTAAGCGGAGAGAAGCAACTGCGCAGATGGCCACTTTTTCACTTTTCACTTTAACGATCTAAAAATTGACAAAACTCGGGATGAAAAAAGAAATGCAATACATGTTCTGATAGAGCGAATCATTTTTTTTTTGAAAGCTGTATAGCGCTATGCAAGAGACCGCCGGCGAAATCCGCAAGCCTTGCTTGGCCTGAACCACTACCAGATTTTCTTTTGAACGATAAAGCAAAAACGCTTGGTCGGGACCCATATTAATAGCCTTTGTTTGGGACGCGACAGCCTGCATCTCCTGCGGTGATTCCATGCACATGTAAACGTGCAGTGACGTGAAACTATAAAAAAGACACTTTTTCCAAGCCATATGGTAAAAAAGACGTTATGGTATTTAGCGGGCTGGTGCCTGTTGCAAGACTGCTCATGGTCATGAATGACTCACATAAAGATGGTTTCTGTGCTCTCCTCCACTGACGCGTCATTTTTGGAAAAATCAAGGGTAGGAAAATCACTACACCTGATCGGATGAAAGGTGGCTTTGGAGAGGCCTGATTTTTTCCTGCTACAAATTGAAGGTTAAATTTCGGTAAGGTCCATTTTCAGCTTCAGTAGTTACATCTCTCAGCTAAAAAATGTGTCGCGTCGTCACTGCAAAAATTGAGCAGCAATCGATCCTTCTCAGCTGTTTTGAAAAATGCTTTGAAAAATTTCTTATCTAATGCAATAGCTCTGCACATCCAAATGACGTCTGCTTTCCATAGAAGAAGCGGTGCTCAGGGTGCTGCTATGTTGTTGTTATGCCTAAAAATATTCATCTAATTGATTTGTTCGCGTAAAAAATGCATTCATTGAATAATAATAATAATAATAATCTTCAGCGTTTGTCCCGCTTTGTCGTGGGGTCCGCTCTTCTGGTGTTACGAATCCACCCTTCCCGATCCAGCGCTAGATCAGGGTGGACACCAGTTATTTTCATGTCCGTGTGTAACGTGTCGGACCAACGCTGCTTCGGGCGTCCTCTAAGCCGCCTTCCAGATACTTCCAAGTTAAGTCCTATCTTGCAGACGCTGCCTTCTTTCCCACGCAGAACGTGGCCTTACCATATGGTAAAAAAGGCGTTAAGACGTCGCAAGCGAACTTCGCACATCTTGTCGGCTATCGGCGCGACACCGAACTTCTGCCGAATAGCAACATTTCGAATGTGGTCTATGCGCCTGACTCCAGCCGTCCAGCGCAGCATCTTCGTCTCCATGACGCTGAGGCGTGTTTCAACTTCCTTGGTCACAGGCCAACACTCAGCGCCGTACATCGCTACCGGCCGCACGACGGCTCTGGAAATCTTCGACTTCAGGTGCTCTGGTATCTTCCTATCTCAGAGCACGCCAGTCAGCGAACGCCTCTTGGACCAAGCTGCACTCACGCGTTCACTTCAACCATCAGGCCGTCGTCAGACGCTATTGCTGATCCCAGGTATTTAAACACCGACGTGGTGCAAGCTCAGTGCCGTCAATCTTAATGGAGCCGGACTCGTTCACGTCAGTCGTTAGGTACTCGGTCTTCTTGGCGTTCAGTTTGTGTCCGAATCTCGCCAGACGGTCGCACCAAGCTTGCACCTGCCGCTCGAGATCGTCTTTGTCTTCGCAAGCGAGCATCACGTCATCAACATAAAGCAGCGTCCGTGGAACAGGCTGCTGAAGATCTCACGTAATGGCATCCATGACGACAACAAAGAGGAGTGGAGAAAGCGCCGAACCCTGGTGCACCCCAACAGGAATGGGAAACTCCATTGAGGCTCCAGCTGCAGCTTGCACTCTACTCTTTGGACAAGAATAGAGCATCCGCACTCACTCTATTAGTTCCTCAGGTACGTTGTGTTATCGCAAGGCGTACCATATAAGCTCACGCGGTACGCGGTCGAAGGCCTTCTCCAAGTCGAGAAAGGCGATATGCACCGGATTCTGTCTCTCGCGATGCTTCTCCACCAGGAGGCGGGCGGAGTGTATAGCATGAATGGTCCCACAACCAGACACAAAGCCGCACTGGTTGTCGGAAAGCTTGACGATTTCACGGATTCGTCTGTCGAGGATTCGCTCGAAGATCTTCGTGCTGTGCGAAAGCAAGCGAATCGGACGGTATTGAAGCAGTCCGCAGGACTGCCCTTCTTCTTCCAAACAGGAATCGTCGTACTGTTGTGCCAACACTCCGGTACTTTCTTCTCCTTTACTACCTGGTCGAAGAACTCAGATATCCACTCAGCAGGATACCAGAGCTTCGACTTCCAAACATCGGCTGCCAGATCATCCGGCCCTGTCGTCTACCCAGGCTTCATCTTCTTCAGAGCTGCTTCTGTTTCCTCCACGGTGATCTTGTGGACGGGACCGTGAACAGAAGCCACAGAAGGGATGGCCGGATAAGGAAATTCCATAGTGGAAATTTCTATCAAAGTAATCACGCCATCGTTTCAGCGCCTTTTTGCGGTCTGTCAGAAGATGGCCGCTCTCATCATTGATGCCAACAAACTTTTCAATATCCTCGGTTTGGCGATGGTGGATCTTAGCAAGTAGGTACAAATACCGCTCACCATCGCGCGACTCGAGCTTTCGATAGACATCACCATAATCAGTGGCTTTCGCAACAGCCACGGCTTTTTTGCAGCCTTCTTCGCCTTCTGATACTCCAGCCAGTTGTCGGCTGTTCTGTCGCCGAGAAACACATGATACAGCGACTTCTTCTCTCGAACCTTCGCTTTCACATCGTCCTTCCACAGCCATGTATGCTTGTCGACTTTGCGTCGTCCAGGGTAGGGTTCGTAGTGCCGAGTTCCAATCTTGCAGCTTGGCGTATCGCGTCGGTTGTTCTCTTCCAAGTTTCATCGACAGTCGTGACTGTTGGCAACCGTACACGAGAAATCACAGCTGCTTCTTTCTCTTTCATTCGCCACCACTTGATTCTAGCTGCACCGCATCGCTCGATCTGCTTCAGCCTCGGAGGGGCGATCTTTAGGGTGCAGATCAAGGGTCGATGCTGTGGGGCGACCATCTCATACGGCACGACCTTCGCGTCTGTGACAAGACTCCGATCACGATCCTTCACAAGCACAAAGTCTATCTGAGGTTTGGAGCTCCCACTATAATATGAAATGAGATGGGAGTCGCGTTTTCGGAAGACGGTGTTCACAATGGTGAGGCTATGCGATCCCGCATACTCAAGAATCGGGGTTACGAGACCCGTATCCGAAACCAACATGACAGCTGTACCCGTCCTTCGCAGCACCTACGTGCCCATTAAGGTCACCAGCAACTATGATGACATCTTTCGACGGTACCTCCGCTGTCTTCTCATCAAGCAGGTTCCAAAACTCATCCTTGGCTTGATCGGAGCAGCCATTCTGCGGCGTATACGCAGAGCAGAAGTGATAGAGTCTCCTTAGCGGCGACAACGATCTTCATCAATCGAAAGTCAAAGCGCTCGACGCTTACAATCGAGTTACGAAATCGTTCGGAGACGATTATTCCGACACCACTGGTGGTCCTGGGACTTCTACATAGAATGGCCATGAAGCCACGTCCTATGTCCCTTGACTTGCGGCAGGCCCACCTCGTCTCCTGCACCGCACAGAGATCAACTCTTCTTCGCTCCAATGCTTCAACCAACGCGCACGAGCGGCCCGTCAACGACCCACATTCAGCGTAGCCACACGGGTCCTGCTTACGTTACGGGACTTTCGGACTAGCTTAGTTTCCCCGCGATGCCGTCCTCGCATCAGAGACCCTCGCATACTTTCCACACTCGCCAGGCTCTGCGAGTGCGCGTCGGCTCCCGCGGACGCCGTAGCCTTATCTCGAAAGCTCTTAAACGTCATCAACATTATGATGTGACACAGGATGTTCGTAGGCCGGCCCGTGATTAGCTTAGCTCGCACAGCGAGCAGTTTTCAGTGGCACCACGTGGAGGAACGGACATTGCCACCAATACTAATAATAACAATAATATTAATAATAAACTCCGGGGTCTGGTCGATCTAACTTACCAGTTTTAAGATACCTTGCCGGTGTGCAGCGGACAAGAGCCCGCTTAGTACTGACGCTATTGCTTTTTTTCTTCTTTTACAGTTGCACAGTGCATAGACTTGTTTTTTTTTTCGACCGGCTGTTGTCGATCGATTTAACCGATCTTAACTTAAGTTGACCATTGGGGTGGGAGTCGCGTGGATATGTCGGCCATACTTCACAAAAGGGAGGCGGTGTAGATCGACTGGCTGTTATTTATCGATCGATTTTTGTTCTACCGTTTAATCAATAAGCAATAAGTTGGCTGGAGAATAGTTAAATTCACAAGTTCTTCGCAATATCTGCGAGATATCTGTTTCTACCGCTGACTTGGATCAATCACCAGAAATAAGTGAGACCGGTCCTCATGGCTAGTCTATTCCTAGCTACCTATAATACATTTTGTGGCCGCAAAATTTATAGTGTGATAATCTCCAAGTTCTCTCTTCGTAAAATCTCGGCATTTTCTTAATCTATTAATACTGCTGTGCCAAACGAGGTTTGGTGATTCGATTCGCCTTCGGGTGGTGGGATTGTGGCATCAGCAGGAATGACCATCGACGGCACACTGGAGTGAAGGAGAGTGGAGACTGGAGAACACCTAACCTTGTTTGGCACAGCGGTATTAATAGATTATAGTGTGATATTTCACGTTTTTAGATGACCAAGAGAGATTTGCTACAGATCTTACTATATATAATTCGCTTAATCCGTCGGTCACGTTGTTAGTCACGGGGAGGGGGGACTGAAGCCAAGATATGCCTAGGACAGTGCGGCGTATGCCAGCCGGGTTTTCTTTCAGCTTAACAATGGGCGATTGCCAGCGAACTAAAACCCCGGCGGCGGATCACTCAAGTTTACGATGTATTCAGCGAACAACGCGTCAGGGTAAGAATGAACACGTCGGCGACCGTGCATGGCGAGCCGCAGACGTGCCGAACACATCGGCAACCGTGCATGGCGAGCCGAACACGTCGGCGACCGTGCATGGCGAGCCGTAGACGTGCCGAACACGTCGGCACGTCTACGGCTCGATATCGATCGATATTATCGATTTTTTGAGGATGGCGCTCAAGTGGCGCGAAACTTCGGCCCTGGGGTAATCGAGGTCGCTGAACACGAATCTAAAGTCGACCAATCGATATCGATCGATATTATCGATTTTTTGAGGATCACGTTGAGGAAGATCAGCCGATCCATCTCGATTAGCATAATGGTCAGAAGGCCTAGGGAAGAATAGGAAACCCGTAGCGGCCATGGCGTCCTATTCTCGGGATTTGGGGGCGAAGCCCCCAACCAGTCGTAGGCGGCCGCTAGGCCGCCGAACGACTGGTTTACATATATTTCTTTTTCTGTCCGCCATTAGCTACCGTTATGTGGAAGCATTGTTTCATGAAAGTTCTTGAAGAGTCAGTCAGCTACCAATTCCAAAAATGATCGTTTTGAAGTGACCTCCAAGCTTACAGTGGCTAAAGCAGATTGTGTCGCCTTCAAATGCCTTGAAAACCTTTCATTTATTCCCCATGAGGGGCACTTTGCAACACACAAATACTCCTTGGAGAAGGATTCGTGTTCCAGCAAACAATAAATTTTGACGCTTCCATATGCTTTTGATTCTACTATGTGTAAGTTCTCTACCTAATTTTTACAATGTACAAGGGGTTTATGGGAGCCCTGTCGATAAAAACCTCGCGCTTAACTAGGAAGGGATCCGTTATTTATTGCTTCCACTTTTCCTTCTTGGCTGTCGTCTATCATGACTATCAAGCATCCTGGTTTTTCAACCGAATTCGAATATTCGAAAAATCGCGTTTTTTGAATGCATTCGAATTCGAATGTTCGAAAATTCGCGATTTTCGAATATATTCGATTTCGAATGCTCGGAAATTTTCGGTATTCGAAACCATTCGAATATTCGAACATTTCGCGAGAGCATAAGTATAGTGTTAACCCACCAAATCGGAGGAATAGTTTCCGGTTGTAGAATCGAACCGACTGACTCTTGCAAGCTAATCCATTCGTAGGGGTAGGAGTGAACAGGATGTATTGGTGGAAGTTGTCGTTTTTGATTCTCTATTTCTGCTCCCCATTCACCTTGGAAGTCCGAGAATTATTTGTTATGTGCATATTTTTTGCGCTACCCATGCAGAAATATTCCAAGACAAATACGCGTCTTCTTCGAACGTCTGGTGACACTGTTCGGAAGACTGGTCTTAACATAGATGTGCGCGGAAAACAGCTTAACCGGAGACCGAAGCAGCGCCGGCTTGATAAATATATTGCATGAGAAATACCCGAAAGAAGCTTGTACCCACCCCGAGCATTTGATTGCGAAAAGTGTTGTTGCCCGCCATACCAAAAGCGCGGACCCCGCTTCGAGGCGGGAGAAGAAGAAGAAGAAGAAGAAGAAGAAGAAGAAGAAGAAGAAGAAGAAGAAGAAGAAGAAGAAGAAGAAGAAGAAGAAGAAGGAGAATGGGAAGAAGCAGCGCGCCTTCTTGGTCCGATTTCAGTCGCAGACAGATGAAGCTTTTTTTCTCGTATGAATGAAACCTATAAAACCTCCCTACCTGGGAAATTATTTGCGCTAATCCCCGAACACACTCACAAATACGTCTCCCTGATATGAAATAGCAGGGAGACGTATTTGTGAGGTGTATTCTATGCGACCGATTTATGGCATTACAAAAGCTTATCAGCGCTGCTGTGTTATCACAGCATGAACTCGCCCACAGGAATGCAAAGCAGGTTAAGCTGAAAGCTGCCGGCTTTAGCAGATTTTACTCAGACGTCGTGGCATATTGCTTTGCTTCCGGTCTGAAATAGTTGGCGAGAGATGAGAGAGGTGCTTGTCCTCTGAATGGCTCAAGCACAGAATCCAGGTGCTTTCTTCTGTGATAACATCTCGACATCAGTTGTATTCCTGATAAGGTGTAAAAGCTTGGGAAACCACGGCAATATCGCTCGCGTCTTATCAAAGCTAAGCTTCCTTCAATCTATTTTCAGAATCATAAAGAGACCTGCTTTCTTTCATAAGGGAATATGAATACCCCGCTCACTCACTAAGGAAGAGGGGACCGCAATCGAGAAGCGTCGCTGGGTCGTATTGGTTCTCAAGCTAACAATACAAATGTTTAGTCGCAACAATCTTCTACTGCCCCGGTAAATAATTAGGCTGTCTTCGGAAATCTATCACAGGTCTCAAATATCTCTATTTTAATGCGCGCTTTCAGAAAAATAGATCTTTTTTGAAATTTCTCATTAGTAACTCGTATGACCTAGCTACGATTACTGAAAAGCGGCTAAACGAAATCTGTGATTTGGAACCACTCGTAACTTAAGAACTTCAACTATGTTAGATGTGACAGGAAGGGAAAAAGGGTGTACTCATCCTCGCTAAGAAATCCATTGCTTTATTGTTCTGTGCGGCTTGAATCTGTCCCAGTGTCTTTCGAAATTGCATGTTGTGACCTAAAATTATATGATATTAACATTATGGTAGTTGTCGTCTACAGAACTACTAGTTGTAATTGGAGTGGTACAATATTGCTCACAAAAGTTTTAGCCGACCTTCTACTTGTAATGCTCAATGTGTTATTACAGGTGACCTTAATTTATCCGATATAAACTGGTCACAATCCCCACACCTCTTGCTGTTTCGTCTCCTTCTAAATGCTTCATTGGTATATGTTATTCTAACACGTTCCTGCAGAATATTCGTCATTTAGCTTGCTGCAGCCACGTTCTGGATTTGATTCTTAGTAGCTACGCTAGCCTAATAAGGAGTATTCGGATAAACTCTCCAATTGGAACTAGTGATTGTGCGAGTATTCATGCGTATCGTGCAAGTGCGAGTGATCGTGCGAACTACACGTAGTTCGAGCGGCCTCAAAGTGCTGAAATTGGGGCAAACGTATGTTATCTAAAAGCCAATTATGAATATATTTGTTGGTTTTTGATTTCCCTAGATTGGCGATTACTCTTAAAGAATTTACCGGAGATTGGAGACAAATGCGAATTCTTTTTAAATATCAGTTCTACACTTTTGCATGAACCAGCTTATTTTTACCTGGGAAAAAAAGCATTGCTTTATGATAACATTCCACCAAATCTTCGCAGACTTCGTGACCTCAAAGAGAAGGCTTGGAATAAATCTTAAAAGAATCCTATTCCGTTCCGTCAAACCTCGACAAATCTAAGATTTATTAGTGGGAAGTCCAATCGTTCACCCCGAAAATAAACTACATAGAAAGCATAGTCCTCGAAAATCCGAGAAAATTTTCGTTCTACAAATTTTCTAGACTCGAGATTAAAACAAAACGTTCGAATTCCTGCATTAAATTATGAGGATGGCAATTCATGTAATGATCCAGTGAAAGCAACTGCGTTAGCTAAGAACTTTGCGAAGACTTATTCTGAGCACTTCCATAATTCCTGCGCTGAATTATATATTTGTATTCCATCGCTAAGGGACAGCGAAGCGCTATAAGGAAGACATTTATGAAATGTTATGATGCGGTGACTCACCCCCTAGAACAGATATCTAATTTCAGTTTCATGCACGGCACTGTGCCCAAGAGGTGGAAGCACTCGTACGTCACTTCTACTCCTAAAAATCCGCCTTTCCCTTTAGCATCCAACTATAGGCGCATAAGTATTACGTCAGTTTCTTGTGGAATGTTTGAGAAGTTGATGAAGAAACTATTGTTAGGCATATTGAATCTAATGACGTTTTGGTTAGCAATCAACATGGATGCAGATCAGGTAGATCCACAGAAACTGCTATGCTTGCAGTCGTTAATGATTGGACGAGTGCGCTGGATCGTAAATTTAACATTGATCTTGATTATTTTGATTTTACTGAGGCCTTTGACAGGGTTCTTTTTAATCTTCTACTTTCTAAGCTACATAAAATAGGCTTGCCCCCTAGTGTAGTTAACTGGATAAAAAGTTATGTAACAGGCAGGTCCTTTTGGGACAGAATCAATGACTTATTATCAGAGCATATCCAGTTACAAGTGGAGTTCCACAAGGCGGAGTTTTACCTCCTATTCTTCTCATCATCTACACTGAAACATTAAAAGTAATTCAAAGGCATAACGTCTCTTGCAAAACGTTTGCGGACGATATAAAGATCTACAAACGCGTTGAAAATACTGAGGATTGTATTGCACTCCAATCTGTTATTAACGCTATTGCTGAATGGTAGGCGACATGGACGATTCTACCCTCCTCACCTAAAACGAAGCTGGGATGTTCTGAAAATAGGCACGTTAATTACGTTGGGAACTCCCAACACAGCAGCACGGATATCGTTCGGAAGCTAGATTTCCTTATTAACCATAACCTCTCTTTTAATTCTCACTGTGATGTTGTATCCAGTAAAGCCAGCAGACTATCCACAACATGTTCAAGTCCTTGAGCACTGATTCAGTGAAATATTTTGTTTAACACATTCGCGACCGTGTCCATTTATACGAGTGGGCAGCGGAGAGGGCGCGACGGACGGTGTCTACTCATTTGAGTGGACGGAGGAGTTTTTGAGAATAACTTTCTTTATTGATGTTCTTGTTCAATTCTTTCTCAAATTCGCAAATTATAGTAACAAATCAATGTTGGGTTTGCGTAGGCAGAAAAATGATTGGCTTTCTCGTAACCAGCTAGACAAGAACTTTTCCCATTACTGAAAGCGCACATACTTCTAGACGAGAACTAATGAGCAAACTTCGGATGAAACATGAATTGAACACTTAAATGAAACAAACTAGGCTCTGACTGATCATGGCAATAAACAAACATTCAACAGGAACACTTTCCATCGTTGACCTCGAACAAACATATTTTTCACAACTAGAGCAGCGCGTACGGACTCCCCTTTCTTCCTGGCAATACTTCTTCCCAGGCTACTGCTCAGTTTTTTATAGGAACCTGTGCAGTTATTCTGGACCTTTATCGAGTCGGCAGTAACGTTTTCTAATACTCTGTTGCTGTTTTTTGCTTTGTTTTTCCGCGGGTGTCCACACAAATGAGTGGACACACGCGCGCGCCAAAAAAAGCAGCCGGCCGTCGCGCGCATTGGGAGCGGGAACGCTCTTGTCGTGAATGTGTTAAGGCCCCCGCACAATTCTGCGGCAACGCCGCGGCCCTATCCTTAACCATAGGGCAGGGACGCAACGTTCTCCGTCGGCGGCGTCCCTGCCCTATCCCTAACCATAGCAGCGAGCGGCAACGCCGCAGTAGTGTGCGGGGGCCTTTAGGCCTATAGCCCAACACAGAGTTCTGCGGCAGCACCGCGGCCCTATGCTTAACCATAGGGCAGAGATGCAGAGCTCGCCGCCGGCTGCATCCTTGCCCTATCCCCACCATAGCGGCGAGCGGCGTTGCCGCAGAACTCTGTGGGGGCCTTATGTTATACTCCGGCGGCGCGTCGCCGACGCCGATGTCGCCACAGACGTCGTCGGTACCGTCGGCGACGTCGTCGACAGGAGAGCATCGGAACGCAGTGTACTAATGGAACTACTGATTCACCGATTTAACGAATTTATCAGCATTTTCGTTAAATTTCTTCAATGGAGTTTAGCAGAGGCCCTCTTCATTATATCGCATTGAAATTAAACTCAAGCGAAATTTTAGAAATTCACAGGAAAATTTAACTTTAAATTGTATTTCGCCAAGCTCTCCGTACAAGTTTGCAGTATCATTTCAGAAAGCAAGGAAGCGTTACTCATTTGAATCAGTTTCTCTACCGACGTTTAGTATTTTTCTGTTTCAAGGCCGTCTTTCATACTTTGGCTGCTCCGTATCAGTCTTTCTCAATTTTCTTCACGTTTTCAGTTTTTTTCACAGTTTTATTTTGTGTTACTTGCTCTGCGAGAACGCGAACGACCTAGAAAACGCGAATAAGACGGGTGAAAACGACAGAAAAGCGAAGAAAGGTGACCAAAGGGAAGGGAACGTAAGGATTAGGATCTCACTCCCTCCAGAAACACTCAGTGTCCCAGCAAGCTGAGCGGACTTTTGCCCAGCATTAGGCAATGGTTGTGAAACTGACCATAAAAATACATTGAGAGTAAGAATGGCACCATTGGTGTCTGCGCGTTTTTTGCACTTCTCGATTTCGTGATTTGAGGTCCGGTAGGGAAGATTGTAGTGTCGGGAACAAAGAACCAAAGCACAATCAAAATACTCTACCGGAGTGTTTTTTCTGCTACCTTTGGATGAGTCCGCGACGTCTGCGACGGAAGTATTAGGTTGGAAAAAAGTCTTTTCATTTTTTTCAAAGATTTATTACTTCACAACTACAAAGTCCAATCAATTAGGATAAACGCCATTTTGTTCCACTACACTTCTCCAAAGACTGGGTAATTTCTCCATTCCTCCCGCTGAAAAGACTGCAGTTCTGGAGCCGAACCATTGCTGAATCCAATTTTTGAGGTCTTCATCCGCTTCAAAATATTTCTTTCCAATTTCTTGCTTGAGAGCAGGGAAGAAATGGTAGTCGGTAGGGGGCGAGGTCAGGGCTATACGGTGGATGTGGCGTTACCTCCCAGCCCATCCCCTTTATTGTTTCTCTTGTGAGTCTTGCAACATGTGGTTTTGCATCGTCATGCAGGATCATCACCTTCGACTTCTCCGGCCTGTTTTCTTGGAGAGTTGCGACGACTTTGTGGAGTTGGCCACAGTATGTGACAGCAGTAAGTGTCTCTCCACTTCTGAGAGTTTGCCGATAAATCACTCCTCTGATATCCACCAAAACTCAAGAGAATCTTCCGTTCGTGAACATTGGGCTTGAGATCAAACTTAGGGCTCTCTCCCTTTTGCCTTTTCCTCGGAAGTTGGCACACAGAACCCAGGACTCTTCGCCTGTCACAATCCGCGGAAGAAACGATTTTCTTCCTTATCTGGACAGAAGAGAAGCAGCGATGGAGAGCCGTCGACCTTTCTGAGTGTCTGACAGGGCATGTGGAATCCAAGTTCCAAATTTCCATGAAAGCCAAGATTCTTCAGATGGATCCCCACTATCCTATGAGACACTTCGAGCTTCTCTGCCAGCTGACGTGTCGTCTGCCAACTATCGGTACGAAGAAGATGGAGTAGTTCTGTGTCGTCCAATTCAGTTGGCCTTCCTGACCATGCTTTGCCCTCAGTGAATAATCTCCCTTTAAAGACTTTCCGAACCCCCCGTAACAGGCGCGATGAGTAGTAGATCCCAAGCCATATATGTGGTTAATTTGGTCTGCTGCCTGACGTGCTGTGGATTCTTTAATGAATTCTTGAAGAATGCCGTGCTGAAAACGGCCATGAGGTAGATCTGGCATTGAGTTCGGAAGATTGGATGGATAACGAATTACAAGAAGAGTCTTAACCTGTGTTTGCGTGCGAACGGTAGACAAGTGTAATAGGATTACGAAATCAGCAATCAACATTGGCTAGTGCGTTTACAAGGGGAAGGGTAAAAAAAATTTCGAAGTGTGAAGAGACTTTTTTTCCAACCTAATATAACACCCCCTGCGGAACTCTCGGCGACGCCGCTGACGACGCTGTGTTGCGCGGGCAGCTATGCAGTGCGTAGCGTCATCGGCGACGTCGGCGACGCGTCGCCGAAGTATAACATAGGCCTTAAGCGTAAAAGTCCTATGTACGACCACAACTTGAATATGATACAACCCTATGTGATCCGTCCCCAAGTCGCAACATAATAAAACTTGAAGCAGTGCAGAACAACTTCACTAGAGAGCTGTGGACAAGCTGGCTTCATGGGTGTGAGTACTCCACCATACCGCCTGCTCCTGTACGCAAAAAAATATTTGATATTTCTTCGCTTGCTATTCGAAGAAAAAGGTACGACATCGTCATGATCTACAAAATCCTAAACTCAATAAAGGGTCTATCTGTGTAACAGTTTCACACGATTTTGCCTTCCACCACCAGAGGTGCATAGGCAAAGCTTCATTTACCAAGATCTAGGACTTCCCTGCGTGCCACTTTCTTTACCCAAAGGGCTGGTTCTGATTTCATTAAATTATCGGAAATTTCTCTAATTCCTGATTCCTTAGGTTAATTCAAAAGGCTTTTAGACAGACATTTCCGATAATTGCTTACCTTTCTATGAGTGTAGAAATTTATATTCAATCAATCTTCTTGTTCATCACGTTCTCCTTTCGAGATGTTTTTTTTTTTGTTGTTGAGATTTCTCTGTGTCCTCATGAATTGTTTATGTTTCGCGTGAATTACGCTATAAATAAATAAATAAATAAATAAATAAATAAATAACAATGGCGAATTTTTAACGTTACTAAAACGTACAAATTAGAAAGTGGTCAGTAAAAATTTTGCACCGCTTGTATAAAACGCTGCTGCAATAATGTTCTATAAGAGGCTTCTAACTTTAAAAGCACAAATGATGAGACCATCTTCCTAAAGTAGGCCTCTACACCTTGTTACTCATGTAGTCGTTCATTTTTCGCGGTCAACGTATGTAATGATTTGGATAATAACTCTATCAGCGAGTACGTAATACTATTCATTCCGTGGAGCTGTACAGCGATGTGATTTAGCTTTCTTCAAGAGCCGCTCAAAAAAACGTAACCTTGGATTCAGGTCTAGAAAAAGGAGATTCAAGCTGCAAGAACCAGAAGCTTATTTGCCATTCCAGAATTCCATTTAAAATCACGTCCATAATCGCTGAGTGATTGCCAATCGATGATTCGGACGAGCAATACTTTTGCCGCCTTCTGTGTAAAGAATTGTGAGAGACACTTGAGGAGACATTACATTTTTAGTCATTTCTAGTTACAGTGGCGCATCCCTAGTCGAGGTTGAAACCTATTCCTGCTGCATGCGAGGTCTTCCAATTCCGTCGACCACCCCAGAATCGCCATCAAATAAAAACTGAGAATTTCTCGTTGCGTAGTCGAAGTACGCACTAAAAAACTGTGATGTTTCGTAGAAAAATATCGCAAAAAAAGGATTAACTAGGGCCAATCTTCATCTTTCTAACATGCTGGATGATCTCGTAATCTGTTCCATAAGGAAATATGCAGAAATAAGGAAACTTTCGAAAAAAGGGCATTGGAGCCTACTGAGAACCTTGCGAACAGTTGATTAGGTCAGGATTCCCTTCGTGAAGCTTTACGATGAAAACTTGGATGTCGATGAGCTGAGATGGCCGTATTCGAGAGTGGTACCATCTTGTACCAGGAGCCGTGCAACGTGCACTTCTCGCACATACTCAGGTCAATATTCTCTACCATGCTGGCTTCATCATCCGCCTCAGTTTTTGCAACTACCCCCATTGTCAGACGGCTCGCTGATCCAACTCGATTTGTGACAGCTTCCAGGCTATGTTGATACGTTATTCGCCACAAGTGCTGCGATACACCTAACAGTCAAATGTTTCGAATGCGTATTGCAGATGAATGAATTACTGCGCACTGCGCAGTTTGCCTTTCACATCGGAGACAAGTATAATCATTTAAAAAAGACAACTAAAAATAAAATAAAATATAAAATATTGAAGGATTTTGGTGAATCCTATGCTTTGTGCCGGCCTTAGTTGGTTCTACCGGGAGCCCAAATTTGAGAGACCTTCTGCGAACGTGGAACACGCTATGAGTAGTGGAATGCGAAAATTTTAGGCTTGTTTCCAGCCTTTCCAGGCAGCTCGACGTCATCAATGGACAAAGCCCTTAATATGTACATATACATAGGTGTGAGAATGACGTCAAATTGGACCCTTTTCCTGTCATATTCGATACTTCTAAGCTAGCTTCAAGACTTTTGAAATCACAGAGAACTCTTCCAAATAGAAATGACCTTCATGCAGGTTAAACTGAAGATTCAACAAGAGGATAGAATGATTGTTTGTTCAAGGAAATTTTGAAATTTTGAAACTTTTTGTTCGGCTGCCTGAATGAATAATATTTTTTCAGAAAAAGTAATCAAAAAATACTCACAATGAATAATAATAACTAATTAAAATTTGTTTTAACGCAAGGCAGCAATCATTAAATGCATTAAAACACGAGATCGCGCCATGCACACGGAAAGCTCGTCGCGATTTTTATTTGATTGCTGGTGTAAATGCTGCTTACATAAAGCATCAAAGTGAAAATATATATTTCTTTAAATTGCCTTTGTTTTATCGATTATCTGAGAGTCCGTGCAAACAGCAATTTTGCTAGCGAATAAAAATCGCGACGTCTTGGATGAGTACATGGCGCATTCTCTTTTAACACGAAAAACTGTTCGCTTTCCTGATCTTTAAAGCAAGCTTTATTTCATCGTTTCTTCTCAAAAAATGAGAATTTTATAAAATTTCAAACAATGTGTGAACTTATTGATTAGGTAAATTAAGACTTCAATCAAACTCTTAGTAAATTTTTCTTCGACACAAAATTATTCTAACTTTTTTGGAGAGTATCTAGCCAAATGTGGTGGGAGCTCTCTTTGATTTGGAAGATATTTAGTTTGGTTTCAAAAGCTTTAGGTTTGTTTCAAAAAGTTTTTACTCTGCTGTAAATAGTGTTCAATTGAACTTGGAAGAGTCAAATTGAACACCTTTCACTCTAAAGGTCAAAATGGACACTTTGAGTCTAGTTTGATTTGAAAAGCCTCCAATTTGACATGAAAAAGGTATATATGTATGTTTGAACATTCCCAGTGTTCGTTTTGGTGGATTACGATAATCATAGGAGGATTTCTCTAACTTGTCTAACAATAAGAGCTCAAAGGTGATCTACTCAGCCATTCGTGTCTTATAAAACTTCTTTATTACCTATAGCGAAGGCCTAAAGGACAAGATCCGCCTTTGGGATAACCACACCACTGTATTGCTAGTGGCATCCTCGATACGATCCGAGTGCGTGTTTGGAATGTCTTCCAGGGGCCAAATTCGTCAATCCTTTACCGTCAGGTAACGATATATTGGTTGTCGTGCCTGTATCTCTCTGTATCACATACTACGTAGGCCTGTATGGCGAATCCGCGGTATCGTTGATGAATCTGGCTCCAGGACCAGATCCGGGGGTGGATACATGGGCGGAGTTTGAAAGATCTTCTTTCTGAAGGGTGACGGCCTCCTGCCGTTCTCATTCTGCCGTCGCACGCGTCGCTTTCTCGCTGCTTATGAACAGACACTCCAATTTCTAAAACGTTGGTGGCTCACTGCAATCTACCATCTTCCACAATTTTCACATACTGAAAGCGACGTACTTTCAGCCTACTGCCCTTTCGCCGTTCACGGGAGGTACAACTCCAGTGATTCCGAACGGTAACAGCTAACAGTTGGAGAGCACTACCTGTTGTGTCTGGGTTGTTTATTCGCAAAGAATGGGAGGAGCGGGGAACTCCGGGATCTAGTCAGTACAACTTAACCCTACTGAGGTATCTGACACGCGCTGCGGAGAAGAGCTCGGAGCAAAACTGACAAGGGAGGCTCATGAACTTCCCCCCCCCCCCCAAAGTTCTCAACGTGACCTATATGGTCTTGTAGAGCATCAGACGAGGATCACAAATCTGTGTTTTGTTTTCGCTACTGGCCACTGGGGTTCGAAAATGACAAAAAATGGTACCGCTTCGGGGCGGGTTGATAAGGTGAAAGTGACATCTGTAATGACCCAGTCGTGCTCTGAGCTTAACTTACAAAAGGATTGGGGCTCAAATTAATCTTTAATTGTAGGAATATAATAATTTACGACGTTTCCTCAACGAAGCTGCAGGGTGCATTCAAGTGATTCACGGAATGGCATCTGGCGGGACTGGATGGCCAGTGGATAGCGGGGCGGACTTGCGGGAGGGGTCGAGGGTTCGATTCTGGGGTGAGGTTTCTGCGTTTCTAGGTGAACTGCTAGCGTTTTTGCAATTGAAGTTTACATTTTGGCCTCGGTAGGGTATCTTCTTCGCGTCCTAACCCCGCTTTCAACCTGTTGTCAGATGTGGAAGAAGCTGGTTTTGTTGTGTGGAGCGATATCGCGCGTCCATTAAACGATGCTTGTCTCGCTGAGGAAGGGTCCGCTAGATGCTCTCCCCATATGACCTCTTTGGTATGTTCTCAATTACTTTTGGAAGTGTTTCTCACTGTCACCTCATCCGTGAGCACGATTGGCAAGCATTGATTTGACCCATCATCAAGACATGCTCACTGCTCTTCGAATTTCTTTGCAGACTGCCTTTTATTCTTCTCGCAACTTTCACAATTCTACTATCTGTTACCAAATACGGCATATTTTATCCACCTCATGGTATTTATTGAGCTGTGTATTTTTTTCCTGACCATTCTCCTATACACTTACAGCGGACGGGTGGGGGCACTACAGATGGAAGCACTTGTACTCACTCCCTCAACTCTGGAGATCGAAAAAGATTTTTCGTCCAATCTCTCTATATCTATAGGGTTATCTGGGATACAGATCACCAATCTGGCAACCGATTTCGTTGAAACGATGGATTGCAGAAGGTTACGATGGGTATGTGTAAGTAACAGGTGTACGCAGAATAACCAGCACTGCTGCCTTTCGCGATTCCAGAGATCGAGGAAAGTACGAAAGAAAAAATTTCGCCCAAACATCGCCCACAGGGGTTATTTGGGGCGTTGATCATGGATATGGTACCTATTTTTAAATTTTCGGTCGATTACGGCAGGTTATGGGTGAGTAAAGCTGTGCACCTTTGTAGGATCGCTTCCTTCTCCAATGTTGTCAGACTTATTTTCCAACCTTCGACTTCAACCTTGCATGGAAAGTAGTGCAAGCAATGTGATAATTTAGAAAAAGAGTGATAGATTCGTGGTCCTTAAACACATCCCGACAGGGCCAATCCAGGTGTCACTTATGCCTTATCAACCCGCTCTGAAGGGGTACCATTTTTGCCATTTTCGGACCACCCAGTGGCCTGCAGCAAAAACGAAGCACATTTCCGTGATCTTCGTCCGATGCCCTACAAGACCGTATAGATCTCGTTGAGAATCTTTGGGGGAGTTCATGTGCTTCCCTTGTGAGAGCAACCCGGCCTTCCATTTTCCTGTCAGCGAGAACAGTGACGCTACTGCGGGCATGCGGTTCTGCCCTCTCGTACAGCCGGCACACCGCGCCAACCCTCTTGGTTAAGTCGAGAGTCTTGAGGCTATCCTAAAAATTGGAGCCGCAGCCACTTCTCTCCGCTCCTTCGGCGCACTAAGAACGCCACTCCGCCCTTCAACTCTTCGTTGCACACTTTATCCTTTGGACTCACGCACATCCTCTCCATAGGCTATCAACAGAGATGCGCGACATTTTCGTTTCCGTGTTCCGAATTCCGGTTGCCGTTCACCTAAAAGCCGTCCATTCCGTGTTTCGCGTTCCGCTTTTTGGACCAGAAGACGGAATGGAAACGGTGTCTCATGAATCGTCGTGGATTGCACTGCATTAACCGTCCATCTCTCAAGCCTAACCAGAAGGCAGAAAAAGAACAGAGCGTGCATCGCTTTCTTTACAGTTGCTTTCGGAAGGGTGGCGCTTTGCTGTCTTGATGACAAAAAATGGATTCCTTCTTGGCTGTGAACCAAAGACTTTGATTATTATCCGGAAAATTGTTCACTATTAGAACGCGGTCTACACAGCTCGCTACAGGTGGCCACTCATGTCCCAAAAGTTCCCACAATGTTTGGGCGATAATACAATATACGCCTTCGACATGATAATGGAGGCAAAGCCTTTGACATAAATCGCTCCGATCACTCACTCTCTTGCATCGTAATTCAGTTAATCTGCGGCGTAAAACGGTCTATCCAAAATTATACGCTAAATTTTGGAACGAAACTGTTGCTTCAGGGACACCTAGAAGATATATATTCCTATCAATAAGGAAGTTTCTCGGATCAAGTATTCGTGGGAGGAGTGCGTAAATGTTTCCTCAATCAAAAGATGACGTGTCTCCTTATTAGTAGGTCTACCTTGAAGCATCAATTTGGCTCATAGTTCTAAAAGCATTATCACGCTGCTATGATTGTTTGTCAGGTGAAATCTCAGCTGGCATCATCAAACTTCAGGGCCGACTAAATGTATTCAGGATGGATGAGTGGCGAAATCTCTACTTGTAAATCGTCAGAAAATGCCAGCTCCATTTCGTTTGAAATGACTTATTTCTACTAAAATAACTCTTTTTAAGGAAAGGATTCTGGAAAGAAGCCGTAGTTTTTTTGCGAAGTGAAGGGAGAGACGGCTCAGACACACCGCTCTCTCCGAACTCTCCTGTAAAGTCAGAAAAGCCGGAGCTTCCGGCGACGAAATGGCTATCGTTTCGTCGCTGGAAGCTCCGGCTTTAGGAGCTATAATAAGCTTGGACTTTGTACCAGTAATGATTGAAGAATTGAAGATCATCTAACTAGTGTTGTCCCAGTAATGATTGAAGAATTGAAGATCATCTAACTAGTGTTACGATTTCAAAGAACTTCTAGTGTTTTATCTCGCTTAGGAAGAATTATGCCTCCTTCCTACAGAGGCAAAATAAATAGTAAGGAAGTTATTGCCATCACTCTGAATAACCGTCAGAAATTAAACGAAGTGATGAATTTTGTATGATTTCGTCTCCTTTCCTACTCGGTTTTCGGTTTTTGCGCACTTCTGATCCGTATTCCGCCTTCCGCTTTTCACCGGGGTTTCCACACATTCCTGGTTATCAGTTATCTGACCACGACGAATGTCCCTGGCACCAGTAAGGCCGAGTGCATACTTCCGTCGCTCTATTCCATCGCGGCGATGAGTTTTTGCAGAGCGACGCGAAAGAATTTGAACTTCTCAGTGCTCGTCGCAGGCGGAGTGGCGTTCTACCCCCGTCCTTTAAACAGAGGCGTGGCAAATGTCTGCGTCTCCACTATCTCGTAAGGCAGCCACTAGACCCTCGAGCAAGCCCAGGGGGTTGGGGTGGGCGGGCCAGGGGGACGAGGAGATAGAACGCTCGATCCCCCTCGTCGCATCACCCATCGTTCTGCAAGGGACGCGACGGCGATCCGTTCAGGACCAACGCTAAACACTGCGCGCTGAAAAAAAACTACGCCATGCCCGCGATGGGCGCGGGAAGCCATCGCGCAGGCTGGCCGCCACTGTTGCGGAGGCCGCAAGGGCTCGTTTGTACTTCGACGCTGAGCGATGCGACGCCACGTATGGTGGCCATATTGATCGTGCGATGCGATCGATCAATTTGGCCAGCATACGTGGCGTCGCGTCGCCCAGCGTCGGTATGAACGGGGCTTAACGGCCTTCTCACACTCCGCAACGAGAGCTACTGGTCGCCCATGTACAACTTATAAATTTATAATGCCATGCGATCGCCGCGAAATCTGTTCACGCTCGGGCGATATCACTGTCGCCTATTCATAGTTGCAGGCGACGAACCAGGATGGCGCTTAGCGTTGGAGCGCGTAATCTGCCACAGCTGAAGGCCGAAATTCAAAAATGTGCACACATGTCCGTTTAATTAAATCTGTTATCGTGTGCAGCCTTATAAGGGGTTCGGTCAACAGCATAAAAGTTCCTATTCTCCCTACATCGCCACAGGTTCTACAGGTAGAATGGGAATCTGAAGACTGTTTCTCCCACTCCGTACATGAGGAGCGTGAACGGCAAGAAGAGCTGGGGGTGATATTCTTAGCGTAGTCTAGCCTGAGACGGAGAGTGGTAGCGTTCACCTAGACAGTGAGTATGCGTTCTACCAAGGTTCTTGCAGGTCTTCCTACCAATTTGTAGGAAATTCACACCGCTTACAGGATTCCTACGGTTTAAACCATTAGGCCCCGTACATGGTGGACGGCGCAGCGGGTGTCGCGGGAACAGTTGTCGCATCGTCGCTCCCGCGAGCAGTCCCGCGCCACGACCGTCGCTCGGCACCGTTTAGTGCACAGCGACGAGCGAAGGCCGCGAAGAGGGGAGCGCTCATCATGGACAGCCAGAGCCTTCCTTCGTGTAATTTGTTCACCTCTAGGGCATCGTTGGACCTTTCTTCTATTCTGGGAGGCTGTAAGTGAGCCAACTGTTACTGTTTATGCTATCTTTCGTTGCCAGCTTGCTTTTTCCTGTGTCTACTGTCGCTCTTCAGTGCTACAGATTAACCTTTTGATTTGTTGTTACTGTGAATCGGAAGAAATGCCGAAATGATTACAGGCACGAAACCTCCCTAGCGAAAAATCACTTCGAAAAAGTACGCTTTGCGACGGAAAACCTACAACGGCAGACCGTTGTAGAGGCGACACAACGGGAAGCAACCGCGAAAACCCGAATGGAAACAGATAAGATGGTCGAGAAAATGAGGAAAATTCTCTGAACTAGCCGAGTTGCAGTAAATTCTGCGAAAGTATCCATCTGTAGAACTCCGTGAGCTATGTCAGGCTCAGTGACGGCGACGCCTCGCTGTCGTCGTCGCCGTGCAATCCTGCGTCGCTGCGATGGACAGGAGTGCATCACATGCTTGCTACGCACACTGCGCTCTGCACGCGCTCTCGTCGCTTCTGTAGCCTGATCATCTTCCCAGGCGCTGCCGTCGCAAAGTACGAGCGGTCTCTCAGGGTCTGAAATTCGGGTACCTTCACTAAACAGCATCAGCATAAGCGAAGTCTGGGCGAAACAACCTTCGATCTACGGGGTCGAGGAGGCGCACCGGTGCCGCGGCACTCTCCACGGGCCTTCACTTGGGTGGTGCGAGACTCCGCCGCTATCTATCCGGTCGTCCCTCCATCGCTGTCTCTCACGGCCACTCCTGATCACAACAGCGGCCACAGAATACCGTCAGAAGCGCCGGCGCCGGTGTCGGTGCGCACCATCGATCAGCGGGGGCGTGGCTAGGTGTTGGCGCGGCGCCAGCGGCCGCCCCGCCGACCGCGACGCCCGTCCAGGCCATGTTTCGTCGTCGCCACGCGTTCGCTTGGCTTCTGCTCCGGGGCCGCGGTCTGGGGACCCATGAGCCGCTCCTCCCCGGGGCTCCAGGGACCCTCGCCCCGTGGGCTCCGGCCGCTCGCCGCAATCAGCTCCTCCTCTGCAGGCTGATAGCGTCCGTCGGTCGGCTGATTCTCGCTCCGGCTCCCTTTCGTGCGACTTATTCCGACCCGTTGGCCTCGCCAGCTGGCCGGTCCGTCGCTGTGTGTGGCTCGTGTCTCGCGTTCGTCTGCCGTCGCTGCTAGTTAGAAGTGTCGTCCGTTCCAGGTGCACCCCAGATTCCTCTTCGCCAGTCGAAAGCATAAGGACTTCCCCGTCGCCTGCTGGGTTGCTGATCGCGAACTCCTCCTCCACTGAAGATGCACATTGAGAACGTCGATGATTTCACCAACTGGCTCGTCGCTGAGCTAACACCAGTGTGAGTTTATAAGTCGTTGAAAGAGACCCGAGAAAATTGCTTCCACTCGCAGCTAAGGCCACTCCATACCGATAAGGCGCACCCGACAGAGCTGCGGGTCAATTAAGGCTAGTTGTAGAACTGCGAGAGCTCTCGGCGCTAGGGCGTATCTCAACGTTGTCGCGACGAATAGAAGCGCATAGATAATCAATAACATATCGAAATTAGCGAACTTCGACAGCCTCACTGCCCGGATACCAGGAGTTTCCGAATTCCTAATGGCTGGAGGGCGCCTCAAAAAATCCCAAGAATATGTGAACATTTGAGGCGCAGGAAAGTGGATTTTTTAGTACCATTCCACAGGACTACACACTGACGTAGCCCACGAAACTTTCGAGAGGACCTTTTCAAGAAACTTCCCCCCCCCCCCCCCCGGGATAGGCCACCATTTTTTGTTCAGCTTTTATCACCTCTGATTAGCATAGATCCTATAAAACTAGCAAGAAAAATAAAAGACAAGTCGACGAATCAATCTGTCCTAGTCGGGAAGAGGGAACCCCAATGCTGCGGTTGAGCCCTTGCTACGCCACTACATACCTGAATCTGCATAGGAGCCCTACCAAAGGGCTGCGGCTGCAGCTCTTGGACAAATTCGAAGAAGGGAATGGAGCGGCAAAATGCGTCCCTCCGACTAGGAGAGGTTGAAGTCGTCGTCACAATTACGCACCCAGCTCCCCCTATCACATCACGCATTGCACCTAAAACTACAACAATCTCGGTGAACAGTTTCACTAAACTATACCAAGATCCGTGTTCATGGAGAGTCGGAACTAGATACGTCACTCTCAATTCTGCCGCTGGTTTCCGATGAGATTGTGGAGTGTTCGCGGCGAAAATAGTCTCGAAGGGGGGGGGGGAGGTCACAAAATGCTCGAAATCAAAAATTTTATGCAGCACCGGTATGTTCTTCCGGGTGAGGATTGTCGCCAGAGCATGCAGTGGCGCGTAGCTGCATGCAGCTAAGGTTATTGCAAATTAGCTCCTCTTTTAGATTACAAATCTGAATCTTATTTGCTTCTACATTAAGCAGGGGAAGAAACTCGGAGGAGGTCACCATATGAGGCAGCCTTACTAAACATTGTGTGTTGCACTAAATTGAAGAATTTACACAGCGCTGGTGTGGTCTACGGTGCAGCCCTAGTTGGTGGTGGCCACTTCTTGGCGATTTCATAAGAACTGGATGTATTCAGTATTGAAATATGTCGGACTCACTCATTCCATATCTGCACTGACGCAATCAAAATAAATAACACAGAAAACATGAGAATGTATAACATTTGTGAGCTAGGTCGCGACGTTTGTAGATTTGACTAGATTTGCACCGAGAGTTTCCCTTTAATTTCCGCTCTCCCCACTAGGAACTTGGAAACTGGGTGTACCTGGGCAACCAGGTTGGTGTAGTCTACTATGTATACTGTGTTCCAAAATAACGTGATTTTGGTCTCGCGTTCTACCAAGCGAAGGTGTTGATCTACGGCATGGCGGCAATAGCGCCATTTTTTGTGCACATCTTTTTGTCCGTGTTATAAGTTTTTATGTTCTATTATGGCCCAGTGATGGGTTTTCTTAAAATGTCAAACCATCGCACTACGATTCTGGAGCTTCGTCGTCAATGAAAGCGACAATGCGACATCGTTAACCTGCTCGGTCGACTTTCTTCACAGAAACTCGTCGATGTAAGGAGCTTGGCTATGAAAGTGATCGTCCTGGACAAGGAACGAATCGTACTTTCAATACGTCGCAGAAAAGCATCAAAAAGCGAGAAATCCCAAATCCGAGAGTCTCCTTAGAAAAATCGCCCGTGGTATCGGTGTCAGTCTCACATCAGTGCACCGAATAGCCAGAAAGAAACGCGGAATTAAGCCCTACATGCTCCATAAAGTCCAGCTCCTGACGGACAAGACTAAGCGCGAACTGTCCCATCGATGTCACCAGCTCAAGCTGCGGACCGCAGGTGGCAGCGAACAGTCTTCACGGACTAGCTGTTCACCGTGGAGTAGGTTCACAACTTCCAAGACGGCGAGATCTGATTTGGAGAGGCTCCAACTACCTCTACTATCGCCGAACTTCGTCAAAATACGCAGTCGCTCATGCTTCGAGGAGCATTCTACACCAACGGAGAGATTCCATGGTTTTTGCGAGCGAAGGAGTAAAAATAAATGAAGATGTGTATCGACGGGACACCTTCGAGGCTGTGATACTTTTCTGGTCCCAGTAGCACTTCAGCAATGCGCAGTGGACGTTTCAGCCAGTCAATCCCTGAACAAACGGCGAAAAGTATGCAAGCATGGTGCAAGGCCAAATTTTCGGACTTCGTCACGTCTGCGGAATGGCCATCGCACTCTCCGGATCTGAATACAGCGGACTACAGGGTCCATTTTGAAGGTCAGAGTCCTTGCCAAGCTCCACCACAGGCTGGAGGCCCAGGATTCTTTGCGCCGAGAGTGGGAACGGCTGTCTCCAGATGACCTGCGGTCCATCGCCAAAACTTCACCAAGCGTTTCGACTTCTGTATTCGCGCCAAGGTGGGCCGCATCGAATCCGGTCGAACATAGTGATGCGTAATGTCTATGCTGTGGCGGAGTGGCGTTCTACCCTCCGCCTTTTAAACAGAGGCGTCTCCACTATCTCGTAAGGCAGCCACTGGACTCTCGAGCAAACCCAGGGGGTTGGGGGTGGGCGGGCCAGGGGGACGAGGGGTAGAACTCTCGACCCCTATGCTGTTGCTGTTTATGTATTGTTTTGTAAACTTGTCAGTTGCTTCATAGTTATAATTAAAACACCGTCACATTATTTTGGAACACCCTGTATGTTGTTGCTCATTGATTGTGTTTTGTTATGCAGATAAATCGTTTAAGAACGGCCACCACCAACTGGGATTGCACCTGGTCTACCTCTGTGGTGAGCAGAGCTAAACTACTGTTGTAACTGTGCATTCGTATGCCTCCTTACGAAGGTGGATGGCCACTGAACGCAAGGTGACCACCTCCGAGCTGCTTTGCGCCGTTCATTTTATTGGGAGAGTCAGTTGTGAATATAGTCTTTTATCTATGCAGCTATTTATGAGGCGTTTTAAGATTGGCTATAAAAGTGTGCTGAATAATTTAATAAGCTAGTGGTGCTTGCTTTCTTTCGGGAGAATATTCAACGGTCGATCCCATCATACACTAGCAACGCTCTATCCGTGAGCACGACCAGACGCGGGCGCTTACTGTTTTGCTGTGTTCATTGTGAGCGATTAAGTAGGCGACCTCCTTTTTCTGGACTGCAGGAAATATTGAATGAAAGAGATCCCCCAAGCGACGGAGGTGACTCCCCGGTATCGCTTTACAGGAATTCATAACGAGTTTGGCCAAAATTCGCACAATTCGACAGATATTTGTACAGCTGCGCGTTGGAGTCCTCAATTGCGTGGGTAACAGGTAGTGGATCGTGCATGCAGGGAGTCGTGGGTCTATTCTAGTGGTGGGGGGGGGGGGGTGTACAAAGAAGATGCTCTGCCTGAGCTGACCTAGGAGAATACATTTCTCTGGATTTTCCTTGTTGGAGAGGCCGTCCATTTTGGGTTTGTTTCGCTTCTCGGGAGGTGCCCCCTATCCCTACGACTAGGATAGATCCGGGACCGTTATGGGGGCCGCTCTTAAAACGCCCTTCTGTACGATGAGGGGGGGGGATGTGCGCATTAGCTGAACGCCTCATTACGGTCGTCGCTTCAGCATATTATTGTGTGATGTCCAAAGAAATGTGTTAACTTCATCAAACTCGAGTCTTTGAGTTACTTCATTATACAAAGGATGTAGTCTCTTAGCAATGGCACTTTCTGCACAAATAATTGTCCGATGAGCTGTAGAAGATATCAAGGGAGCAGCTACCACAGTGTTGCTTCGAAGCATAGAAAGTCCATGAACATGATTTTTATTCCGTTATAGGTGCGATGCCGAGCCAGGGACACTGGCCAAGTATGTTCTTGCTTTGCTGCGCAAACCGAATAAATCCGACGAAGAGATGCGAGCATTCAGCAGCAGTCAACTGGAAGTCTTCTTGCAAGGAAGTGAGTTTTTCGGCTTTTACGGAAGCAAACATTCACTGACTGCATGTTCCTAGTTTTGCTCGGGTGGGGTGTGAGGCAACCACAATTCGAGCAGTTATTGCTTTCTCGCACTTCCCCTTCTCCCTCGGGACTGCACACCTGCCCTCACAATGTGAAGCAGCCATTAGGCTCTCAGCTAATTTGGGATGGGGTGGTGGGGCAAAAGACGAGGTCCCTCCCCCTCTCTTCGGTCTCCCAAACTAGGATTGCACTGATTATTTGATTGGCCGCAAATAGGCTCGGAGGGGTCACCTAGTAGGACAGCCCTATAAATATTTGTTTTGTACGAAATGAAAATGTTTGCAGCTTCGGTGTGTTCAATCCCTATGGTGAACTAAGCAGGGTCATGTCTAATGTAATTAGACTTAAATGTGCTTTTTTACCAAGGCGAATATCCTGTGAATACAAGGAGACCCCTCCGAACCTGTTTGCGGCTTTGATTGTCACTCTCAGTTTTGGCAACTTATGGTTAAGGTCAGGTTAACTGATTGTGATGTTTTCTGTCAGGCTGTTGCGCAATTATTTACTTCGATGCGGACGCTGTATTAGCGCTCTCACTTCAAACCCGGAATTACAGCGCACTAGAACCTGTAGCTGAAGCCCTTGCCAGCTTTTGTAGAAAGGGCTACTGCATGGTTACTGTCCGTATCCTTAGCTAGAGATGTTGCCTTCTCTAAAACTTTAAATGACTTCCTTGGGTTCCCCTAACATCTTTAGCAGCCTTCTGTAAACTAATAGCCACGTGCCAAGTATTAATGTAGTCGTTCCTAAACACACACTTCATATTTGCATTTAAGACACAAAAAAGTTCGTGGATAAGATGTTTGCTGTGCTGAAGGACGGCTCGTATGTTCCGAAGAGGGAACCGTCTCCCATACCGGAGGAAGTTGTCAAAGAAAGGGTGCAGAAGCGCGAGGAAATGAAGAAGAAAGAGAAGGAGACTGAAGCCAAGGTAGGCGAAGCAGATCCATTGTACTAGTACCTATGTGTCAACTGCTTTGCTTTTAAGCCTTCACGAGAGACTGGACGAAGTATCGAGAACAACGACGATCGCCGTAAGCCTCCCGTTGAGAAAGCGCCAAAGAAGGAGGACGTCCCGACGCCTGTGCGAAATGAGAGACCGGTGCGCAAGCGGATTAGCCCGCCGCCGGTCGATGCCGGGAAGGTAGGCTAGATCGGAATATTGTGCGAAAGAAACAAGTGAGGTGGAGCTGATGTGCACTGTTATGATTTCCGTATTTTAGAGAGAAAATCGGGAAGTTGTTCGCGATGGAAGGGAACCTGTCAGAGATCCTCGCCGTCGCTCGCGTTCACGTTCCCCTCGCGACCGCCGAGGAAGGGTCGGAGCTCGTCGTTCCCCCAACGAGCGGTTCCGCGGGGAGCGGAGGCGTACCAGGTTGGTATAATCGGGCTGGATGGGTTAGGAAATTTTCAAGTCGACGGAACATCACGAGGAAGTAAGTCTCACTCAAGTAATGGATGTTTCCAGATCAAGAAGTGGAGGACGAAGCAGGTCTCCTGAACGTCGTGACCGTCGGTCTCCTAGAAATGACGAGCGACGGAAGAGAAGGTGTAGAGACTATGACGGTGCGTATCAGCCATCGTTGTTTGGTGGAAGACATTTGCACGTCGTGCTTAATCCCTTTGGGCGCCTGATCCAGATAATGGGTCTTTTGGGCACAGGGTTTTAAAGTTTTGAAATTAGCCTTGGGTACATCAACTTAAAGTGTAGTAGTAATTAAGTTTTTAGGGAGGATGTCGTGCCTGATCGACAGTACGGTGACCATCGGATGGACAGATTCGTGTATTACCCACTACACACATAAGTCACTGCCAAACCCTCCCTTGGATATAGGTTAATAGGTATCAGACTTGTATAAGAGGAGTAAGACGGGGAGTAGTCCACCTGTTCGCCGTGGCAGCCCATCGTATAGATCAGATACTCATTCATATTGTCTCCATGATGGCACATCCCAAACAGGGATTGGTAAACGCCACCCCTTATCCCTTGTCTGTATGCTTTACTTTCAGTTCAGCACGCGACCACTTGGCAGTGAACACCTTCCAGATTGCAACTGTTTGCATTTTCAGAGAAGGGCTACTGTATGCAAGGAGATCACTGCGTGTATGATCATGGACCTGATCCGGTCGTTGTCGATGACTCGGCCCTCGAGAAGATGGTCAAGATTCCAGAGAAGCCTGCGTCGCACAACTTTACGTAAGTATCTGGTGTTGTCTTGGAAGCCGCGGTTCATCCTCATCGTCGATTTTCCAGAATCCCTCCTCCCGGATACCACCCACCGAATCCACCACCACCCGGCGTGGAGCCGATTTTCGCGGGACCACCACCGCCTGGCCCAAGAGCTGTTGAAGGTATCGCGTCCTACTGTCCGTGCTCTTTAGCATCTCATATGTTTCCCTCAGGCTACAATCCAGAAGCTCCCTCGCTGAGCGCGGCAGACTTCACCATGCCCCCACCTCCAATTGCCGTCCCCATCAATCCTGCCCCTTGGAGACCGAGCCCATACGCTGTGCCTACAACGGCAAATGTCGTCGTTCCCACGGTTAGTGTCTAATTGCTTGAAGTTTTTAAAGAGTATTTGCATGTTAAGTGGCAGCTTCAGATTGGATACGATCCCTCTGGAGGGATACCAGTGGATCCGTCTTCTGCAAATGCAGTGCCTCGTCCACCAGTGATGAGGGGTGGGATGCGTGGACGTGGTCGTGGCGGGCCTATGACCGGCAGATTCCCCCAGGTTTCGAATAACCGAGGGGATGGCAAGACCTTGCAGGTGGGTTGGGTTGAGCTGTTGGATGGTCGTCTTAGGCCCGGTTTATACTTCGTCGCGGCGCGACGCGATGGCCACGCAATGAGGCCAAATTGATCGATCGCGTCGCACAATCAATATGGCCACTATACGTGGCGTCGCGTCGCGCTGCGACGAAGTATAAACGGGGCCTTATACTCTGCTCTAGAAAGGACGCGTTGTCTTCATATGTGACAAAGGCTTCACAATAGCTTCTTTAGGTGAAGAAAATTCCACCAGAGCTGAATAACATTGCGAAGCTGAACGAGCACTTCGCCACGTTCGGAAGCATCGTTAACATGCAGGTATGACTTGAAGCCAGTCCTTCATTATACGGTCGCCTTGTAATGTGTTCTGCTTCGAGGTGCGATTCAACGGAGAAGCCGACTCGGCTCTTATTAGCTACGCGTCTCGCCACGAGGCGATGGCCGCGTACAAATCACCGCAGCCTGTTCTCAACAACCGGTTCATCAAGGTCTTCTTCTATAATCCAGATGTGGTTGCCGGATCGACTCCCGGACAAGATGTACAGTCGCTTCTGCTGCAGCTCACTTTAGTTTGTTACTAAATGGTATGCTGTTTACAGGGTGTCCACCGATCAGTGCTCAATTCTGGTGTGAACGTTGACAAGCCCTCTGCAGAAGGCGCTCCTCTGCCGGCGCAACCGCCAAAGGTATCGCTGCCTAGTTCTCGTTCCATGGATAGCAGGCTAACTATCGCGTTTAGGTGGCGACGATTGAGACGTCCAAGTTTGTCAACCAGCAGCTCAAAGAGACAAGGGAGAAGATCATAGAAGCGCGGCGCAAACTCAAGCTTGAAAAGGCGAATCAAATTTCGCTGTACGCCGTAAACAAGCGTCAAAACGATCTGCTTCAAAAACTGGTGGATCGGCAAAAAGCCCTTATGGTGAAGGTGTGTAGAAGCTGTAGTGAACTTTACAACACATGACTACCTCTTCGATTTCAGCTGAGGTCTGAAGCGGACAACATGGATAGTGAAGAGAAGAAAAAGCACATGACTCTCGTCAAGAAGCTCATGGATAAAATTACAGCGGGGAAGAAGGAGGTAAGCGATAGGTGTGTAGGGGAGAGAGCTTCTTGGAGCGTGGCTTACGAGGAAGGTCAAAGAGGTCACCGTGGAGTTTCTCAAAGCGACCTATATAGGGTTGTAGGGCGTTGACTGGGAAGCTTCAAAGTGGTTTCCAAATTTCCTGCGGACCTCTGGGTAGGTCAGAAATGGCAAAAAAACTGTAGCGCTTCAGTGCGGGCCGATAACGCAAAACTGACGCCTGGAATACCCTTGTCGTGCCCACAAATAGTCCTGCAAAAGGTTTGGAGCTTCAATCATTGCAAGAACCTAGGAATTGATTAATTCTTAATTGAAACGAGGCGGCGCATTCACGGGAGACGCGAGCCACTAGGTGGCGAGCGACTGGATGGCCGAGTGGTTAGCGTGGCGGACTTGCTGGAGAGAGGTCGAGGGTTCGATTCCAGCGGTGTGGTTTCTGCGTTGCTGGCAGCACATCTTGCGCTTTTGCCACCGTAAAGTGTTTTCTGTCGCGACTAGGTGTCATATTCGATTTCCAACCCTGACTTCAACCTTCTGTGATACGATGTTACTTCAAAACACAAGTCACACGAATGAATATGCAATGAACTGTTTAACAGTTGTGGTAACGTTCTATAAAACACGTGAAGCAAAGCAGCTTCTGACACCAGCAGCAGCGGATAAATGCCAAGGAAGAGCAGCCGGAAGCTTCCTGGCAGGACGTGTCGACAGGCACTTCATCGAAGGCGTAGTTCGCGGGTGTTGAAAAGTGCCCCGTATGCGTGTCCACATATCCAGCTGCCACCCACGCGTACGCAAAGCACCTTCGGAATACCGGAGCGCAGAATTGCCTATACGTCTGACTGACCACCTGCAAGGACGAGTGCCTTGAAAATTGCCTTAAAAATTTAAACATCAAGTGAGCTGGTCCGAAGCGATTCATGATTACCTTCAAAGTATTGTCTCTTGAGAAGCAGTTAAAATCCGGACGGAAGTGGAGCACATGTTCATTAATTCGACGGATGAAATTCGTTTGAAAAGCCGGAAGAAGTATACATCGAAAGGCTGGTAAAGGCTCGTCGCTCCCGGCGGTATTGTCATCAGCTTAAGTTCTTTTCCAGCAGGCACCTCGGAAACGAGGTTCTCGTGATCCCTGAACCCATGCCAGCTGTCAAAGAGGACAATGGTTAGGGGTGCTGCCGAAGAGCCAACAACGCATTCTCGAAAGAAACGCGGGACCTGTTGCTTCGTCATGATGTGGCTCATTCCTGCCACTATAAGAAGGTTTGGTGCCGACCAGTGACCGCATTGAGGAAACGATCCACTAGCCTCCTGCAAAATCAAAAAGAGCTTGTCTGCAAGTCGGCCGTCGGCGTATAGCACTGGAACAGCAGTGTACGAATGGGTCAGTGACGACAGGGATTGCACAACACGAGTCACTTGCTTCATTCCAATAGGTGCCAGCGTCCTGATAAGAATTCCAAAATACTTTGCCAGCTGCAAATAGGCTAGATCTAGGTAGATGTATCTAGTTTTATCTAGACCATAGCATGTCTCATAGCAAGGTCGATATTGCAGAAGATGGAAAGAGGACATCTCTCCATCTCTCTTTTCATGGACTTTACGAAGGCATTTGCTACAGCTTCGATTTCCTCTCGGTTACGAAGGCTGCGCGTTGTTACGAATGATGTCTCCATTCTGGAGCGCAATCCACATCCCCGTAGGAAGCTAGCAATCCACTGGTTTGACGTCTTGAATCCTTCCAAGGATCGAAGTGAGTTGAAATCAGGGTTGGAAATCGAATATGACACCTAGTCGTGACAGAAAAACACTTTACGGCGGCAAAAGCGCAGGATGTGCGCCCAGCAATGCAGAAACCACACCGCCGGAATCGAACCTTCGATCTCTCTCCAGCAAGTCCGCCACGCTAACCACTCGGCCATCCAGTCGCTGGCGCCCTAGTGGCGCGCGTCTCCCGTGAATGCGCCGTCTCGCTTCAATTAGGAATTAATCAATTCCTTGGTTCTAGCAATGATTGAAGCTCCAAACCTTTTGCAGGACTATTTGTGGGCACGACAAGGGTATTCCAGGCGTCAGTTCTGCGTTATCGGCCCGCACTGAAGCGCTACAGTTTTTTGCTATTTTTGAGTACCCAGAGGTCCGCAGGAAATTTGGAAACCACTATGGTGCTTCCCAGACAACGCCCTACAACCCTATATAGGTCGCTTTGAGAAACTCCACGGTGACCTCTTTGACCTTCCTCGTTAGTACTTACATGGGCTTGTTTACACATTTGGGCGGCATGTACTTCATTTGATATGGCCCTAAGAGTACAGTGGTTCTCGCGCTTGCAACGATATTTATTTATTTATTTACTGAACACCTTATAAGACGCGCCACATAAGGAAAAACGGGCGAACATTAGGATATAGGTGTTTCTCATGCACTGCAACTTTGTGCGACGACATAAGAACGAGTATGGATGAGGTTGAAGCGATGACAGGAAATTGTTCTTTGGTATTCAAATATTAAAGTATTTTGGAGCAGTTACACTTTACAGCGTTGCGCTTGAGATTAGAATTCGTTTGGACAGAATTGGTTGACTTGTTGTTACTCTACTGGGTTAAGGTTTTCTTGGTCACAATTTAAGGAGATATCATCCTCGGGTTTTAATGGAATCAAGCATAGAGGAAGTTCTGAGTGTTCCAAAGAAGTGATCTACTGAATGAATGTGTCGAATTGGTGGGTACTAATCGTAGTGCAAAATGGTCGAACACTGCATATAAGTGGGACAAGTGCTCCGACACGCCTAACGGCGTGTCTCGCTCTTGTGCGCTTCGCGCGACTCTGCAGTATCACTGACCTATGGAAAGTAGTTTTTGTAAAACATAAAATTCGCTATCATCTAGGAACTGGTGCGTACTTTATCGGCATCAAGCCGTTCACCACTTCCGTACATTCATTATAGACATTCTCCAGCTCAACAGATAACGTTTCTAGATATCGTTGACAGGTCAGCCACAGCCAGGTTGCCCCTCACTCGTTTCTCCTCACTGGATCTAATTGCTGGTCCGCCATTACTGGTCTTTCCTCCCCTTCTTTATTCCCCACCTTCCTGGTACCAACTCCTGGCCCACTTCTTTGTTTCCACTATTGACTCCCTACTGGTCTCTTCTTTCTGGTATCCCGGTCCTGGTCCCTCGTCCAGGTTGTTCCTTAATTTCCTGGTCGCTCTCCTGGTCGACCCTAGAGGTCCCTTCTCTACCACCCACCCCCTTAGTGGTCTTCTCATGCTAAAGGCACGAAGTCAGCTTCTGAATCTAGACGCTCAAAAACGCGCGTAGGTGCCGTTGTGTTAAGCAGTAAAGGGCTGCGCTTCCCCTGCTGCAGCAACATTCAATGTTCAGTAGCAAAATTTGTCCACGCTGTAGATGATGCGGCGTATCTCAGGTTAGATCACTCGACCGCCCCCGCCGGGGATGATGCTGCGTATCTCACTTAGGTTAGATCACTCAAACGTCATCGACCGCTAACTCAGTTATATAATGGTAGTTATAGGTATAGGTATTGGTATAATCAATTCATTTGAAGAATTAGCTACGAGGCGTTCTGAGCCATGTTTTGAATGTGTATTTGACCGCTACAGTAGCTTGCGGTGGCCTACGTTAAACCAGTGTCCTGCCACACCCCTACCAATCAATATGCCGCCCTTCACCTACGCAGGAGAGGCGAAGGGTTTGATGAAACCTAGGTTCTAAGCGTGCGGCAGTCAGTTACTGGTGTCGCGAGAGACGAAATCTTCTGGCTGCGCCTGCGCTCTCTGCTCGAAGAAAACAGTTCAGAGGATGCCTAAAGTTTAGGACAAATAATCACCTCTTCCGCTATTACAATTAATTGAAGAGGATGAGAGATACATTCAGAGGCACTTCCGCTTGAATAAAATTAGGTTCGGAAGAGCAATGCTCAGGTCAAATCTGATCTCAATTTTCATGGGTCATCGGCTTCTGCCTGCGTTTTGTTCATAAATTCGCGTTTCATTGTCATGATTGTGGAACTATTCCCACTATAGGTTTTACGACTCCGTCACTGATGGTCGTATCTTGTCGAGGTTTGAGCTTCGAAAGTCACGGCTTGATTTTTTTTAAATACGCGTATTATAACGTGAGGCTAATGAGATGCAACCATGCTTTTCTAGTTCAGTTTAAGCGAAGGAAAGCTTAAGAATTTTGACAGTTCATGCCACATTACGTTTACGAGAGTTTATGGTTTCTCAAAATACTTTGTACGATTCAAATCAGTTTCTTCATGTCTCAACTGGCTGGTATCGAGGTTGTACACTGTCATAACGATGTTTTGATGTGATCGAAACTTCTAGCGCCAGGCGGGACTCGAACGCGGACCTCTCTCCGACCGGGCGTGAATGCTCTACGCCTTTACACCACCGGCGCCGTTTGATCGAACGCAACATCCACACCCGCCCGGTCAGAGGGAGGTTCGGGTTCCGTCTGGCGCTAGAAGTCTTGATCGCAACAAAACATCGTTATGACAGCTTACTTTTTTACGTTCTGGCTGCTAAGGATGGTTTTGAGTATTTGTAAGGCTTAGAATGTTAGTTAATGTTCCTCATTTGAGTCTTGCAGGGCTGGGAGATGCTGCGTGATTGTGTTGTAACCGTACGACATTCAACGGTCTGCTTTTAGATTTATGATCTCTCCGCGAAGCTGAGGAGCTGCACCGAGAACATTGCCGAATTAGAGAAAGTGATAGCGTCGGAGAAGAGTGGATTGGGCAAGGAGAAGGGAACGGACAGCGACGGGCGAGACAGTGCTAGCCCGTCATCTCCGTCACAGGAAGGACAAGTCGCGGTTGTTCCCACGCAGAATCTGCTCAAGCGGAAGGCCGAGGATGGTAAGAACCTTCAATTCATGATTCCGAAGTGGTGAAGCGCTTGATTGTGCTCATGTGCCAGCTGCATTGGATCTATAAAAAATATTAGCGCAATATTGCGTTCATGATAGGCTACTTTCTAGACGAAGCTGAATTACTATTCGCTAATATGGGCGAAAAACCTTTTTTTAAGGTAGCGATGTCGATGCTAAACGTGGCCCCGCTACAGTTGCCGTGAAAAGTGCAAAGGTAACTTACAACATTTCGTTTATTTACGGCGTTTTCGAAATGCAGCTGCTTAGCTTGACGATACGAAAGCACTTGTCGAACATATGGGTCAATATGGCGACATTCTGAACGTGGAGGTTGTTAAAGGAGATGAGCCCATGGTTCTAATAACATTCCGAAGAAAGGAAGAGGCTGATCAGGTACTTAGGACATGTGATTCATCCTGTGACAGAAATGCGGGTGTGTAGGCATGAACCTTCCAGGCTGTCGTTGATGGACCACTGTTCAAAGGAACGATGTTAGACGTGACTTGGCATCGACCGGCTGGTGAGAATTCGCCGCTGAGTGCAGACAAAATGTTGGCGGGTATACCGCAAAGCGAGGTGCGTTTCTACTTTCCAATGTTTTTAGCATGCAATTATTTCAGAAATTGCGCTCACCTGACTTGATGACACTTATCCTTATCTTACCATTAGTACTAATCTATTTCACTGCCAATCATACTTGACTTTTTATAAGCTAAACTTTATGCTCCTCTTTATTTGAAATTTATGGCTATTGCACCTCATTCCAATGGGCAGATGGCGAGTGTTTGTTTATTGGGCTCACGCTTCCGTCTGACACCCACTTGGACGATTTTTAGACTGCGATGAACAAATTGTAGATTGCTAGAGATGGGATTCATTCCATTTTGACATTATGAAGACGCTGCTTTAAACACTGTAGGCAAGGCCTTTGATGTAGTGCCTGTCTCTACCCGACCTGGAAGTATATTCTGGAAAATTTTGAAGTCAGCTGAAGTGAAACTCTAGCAGACAGATCCAGTTTCTTAAAGGATACCAAACACACTGATGTTCTCCGCCTTGTTTTCTCCATCAGCGCTATGTGCATGGCCCTTCTGATGCGTATGCATTGTGGAAGCAATTATTAATGAAGAATTTCCACCCTCAGAAAAATGCTTTACCAAACACGAGTTCACTATGGGTTGTTTTTCCTCGACCTATCTATTCCCATCTGAAGACTGAAAAAAGATCTTTGGCATCATAGAGTACCAACTCTTAAAAAACATACACAGGTGGGGGGGGGGGGGGGGGCGTGAAACATTAAGACGTATAGGCGCTCGATCGAACAGCGTGGGGGTGTAATGGCCTAGAGCATTTCCGTGCGGTCAGCGGGAGGTGCGAGTCGAGTCCCTTCTGGCGCTAGAGTTTTGTACGCGACAGGACATCGTTATGAGAGCAGATCTATAGGCGTTGTCGTTCGCATAGGACTTCGAATGTAGATGAAAAATTTCGTTAAGGCGAGGTTTTTGGTTGGGGATTAGGTGCTGATCACAATTTTTGGACTCATTTCTGATACTTCGTAGAGCTCCGATAGGTTAGCACAGGTTACCATTCGTATTTTGGAGACGGCCTCTTTTCAGTACTTAGGTAACTGCTCGTGTGTGAGGTTCCAGTGAAATCACTGATGGTTACACGGTCACCTCACTCAAGCTTACCGTAGTCGGTCCAAAGAGAATTTATATTCGTGATCTGCGCCCCAAATATCCTCCCCTCCCACTTTTCAAAGATTAGGAGCGTGTAAAAGTATTCGGAGTGCTGCAAAGATGAATATCAGCGCCAATCAGCCTTGTTGTTTGATGCCTTTGCTACTTTTTTGCATTATGACGTCTGAAACTTGTTACTACGTCAGAGGTCTTGTAGATAGAAAGGAGTCAGCGATAAAAAAGGCGTAGTAAACTCGTATTTGATAACTTATAGAGTGGCTCGAAACATGTGAAGTAGCCACCCTCAAATACCAATCCAACAGCGAAAATGCAAGAACGACAACCTACATCCCGTCCACGAAAGCGGTCACCGCTATGCTATCTGGCTGCAATGTGCAGCTGTTATACATTTCAACACATACCAGTGCTCGACTCCAGGTGTCGCAGTTGTGACTCCATGGTAGACTTTGACAGCCCTTTATTCGTTAGGTTTGGACTGGGCAAAAACTAAACGTTTTTATATTGGTACTATTTCTACTATATGCTATACCATCTACTTAATTATTTTTTATACTGAGGTTCTTTCTCCACCATTCGCTTCGTACATACCTACGCTTTATACCCTTCCCTTCGTAGATGTCTGTTATGTCAACGGTTTCGAGCCCGTAACATTGTGCGCCCGCGATGCTTCTGCAGCCAGTGGCTCGGAGCGCAGGTGGATAGAGGGTTGACTCATTCGAGAGAGGTCAGGGGTTTGGCTCCTCTGCGTTGCTGCACGTTTGCATTTAAACTGATTGGTAGAGATTTGGGGGATTCTGACGTCTATACCATTTTCAGACGTTTTCTGCGCATTTCTCCAGCGGTACGTTGTGGTATTCAACATGGTGATGTATAAATGTTCAACACCAGTGATACACAGGTACAAAGTGCATTAAGCACCACTGGGCACCTTACGGGTAGCGTACAAAGGCTACATGCTCCTCGTAATCTGTTTCCATACGTGGACCAAAGGCCTAGGAGAAACCATCCTGCTCGGATTTTCAAAGGAGACCACGTTGTGACGTCGGAGGTGGTTCAAATGAGAAACGAGGTCTGCGGATCCCGCAAGTTAAGCTAAACGGCATCGATACACTCTTTCCCTCATGTCTGCCTGTCACCTGGAAATCAGAGGTCTGCTGAAGGTTTTCGAGAACCTAACACCATCAATGTCCGCCGGTCGAGTGGTGACCCACCTGCTCACGCAGAAGTGTGGGCCACCTTTAGACGAGGAATATTCGAGGGAAGAAGTCAAGCTGGCCGAACGGATGGCCAGTATTCTCAGGGACTTCGAAGCACGTCAACTTGAACTTGACGAAGGCGAACAGCTGGAAGAAGAAGAGGAAGATTGGGATCCGCAAGATGAACTGATGGACGTGGAGAGTCAAGCAAGCAGTGGACATATGATAACGTTTTCGGGTGGAACTCTTGTTTCGGAGGAAAGAGTACGTCTTCAGCTGGATTTCGGTTGCGTGCTCATAACCATGGAGGAAGACACCGCGATTCACTTCACAGGCACTTTGTACCTGTGTATCACTGGTGCTGAACATTTATCAACATGTTGAATACCACAGCGTACAGCTGGAAAATGCACAGAAAACGTCTGAAAATGGTATAGACGTCAGAATCCCCAAAATCTAAACCAATCAGTTGAAATGCAAAAATGCAGCAGCGCAGAGCAACCAAACCCCTGACCTCCCTCGCACGAGTCAACCCTCTACCCACCTGCGCCCCGAGCCACTGGCTGCAGACGCATCGCGGGCATACAAGACCCCCAAACGCGTGCTGCGTCGTATCCCATTGTGACCCCCTACTTCTTGGGTTTAGCGACTTGGCAAAAAAAAAAACACATTCTTGTATTAATTGAGGGGTGGGAATTCTCCCTATATGACTCACTCCCCTCGTTCAGACATACGCTTCAGACCCTCCCGTTGTAAGAGGTCCCAGTCGGCCAATCAGATCTGTGAGAGATCCGAATGCATCTTCGTAGTTCGTTCACTCTTGACTGCGCTCGTTTATCAACTTGTTCTCAATGGCCATGAAACCCCAGAGGCTCGTACCTGTCGATGTTCCGATTAGGTGAAGGTCCTCTAAATGCATATCGACGAAGATGAGGACTTTTCGTCTGGCATCTACCTTGGCGCACTCGCGGGGCGAATATCTTGCAACCGTCCTTGATATGCGTGCAGGGGTAATCTTCGAGAACAGCTTGTTGAGTACGCTCAACAGTCACGTACGACAACATTTTGGAAGATCTTTTCTACCGCTATTCTTGTGAGGAAAGGCGGTACGCGAAATCATTGGCTTTGAAGGATCCGTCCATTTTGAAGGTAGAGTGTCTCCTGCCGGAGAAAGGATAATGTGCTTACCCATCTGGGAATCAGCCTCGAATTCTACTTACCAAGGAAACTGTCTCAACGGTACGCGGTAAAAGAATGATCGAATAGCATAGAATGAATCTCCATCCTCCAAATAACAGGAAAACATGCCTCGTTTTGGCGAATCCTTGGGGCAAACGAGCAAGAGGCACTTGATAACTGCCCAGATTCATCCCATAGTATTCGCTCCTACCGTTCCGGAATATCCATAAGACAGCTCCCTTGTAAGTAGAATTCGAGGCTGATCTCGACATGGCTTGGCATATCATCCGCTCGACGCGCTGCACTCTACCTTCAAAATTGGCGCACCCCTTCAAAACCGATTGTTCTTCTCAATCGAGTGCGGCATTAGGGCGCTAATGGTATAAGTGTGCAAAATTTGGTTGAATTTCTTATGATATCGAAGAAGGGACGTTATTTGTTTACTTCATGACTGGGAGTGGATAATCTGGATTGGATGGGCTGATGGGCTTGGATGCCAGGGGTGCACATATAGGTTAGCACTGTTTTGTTTCAGTCGGATGATGAGTCGTGAGAAGGACCTGCTGCTCCGTCTACGTTCGCATATTCTACGAGGTATCTAAAACAGTCTCAGAGAGCCGTGGTAGGATGCTCCTGTGGATCCAACGTGTGTGTCTACGATTCCGTTTCGGTGATGCGATGCTTTGTTCTTTATCAGTTTCGGAGATGTCTATGTTAGGCTTTGGTACTAGCGCCCGTTTGTAAGAAACCTTTATTTCAATAGCATGTGACCCATTTTTATCCGTTGTTGGTTGAGGAGGATCTTGAGTTCCCTTGTTACGTCTGTCGTATATTCTAAGTGTTTTAATTTTTTTTATAATTATTGTCATCTTAATCATAAAAGAGAGCGTCGAAATGCTCCAAAAGTTAATAAAATATGTCGATGAAGCGAGTGTTGGGCCAAGAAAAAAGAAAAGAAAAGTAGAAAAGATGAGAACAAGACGGATCGAGAAAAAAGAGAGAAGAGGCAAAAAGAGCCCATCTTGCCAAAGAGATGAGAAGACGGCACGAACAGAAAGAAGAGTTGTGCTTTCATCGTGATGCTCTCTCGATTTTGTTTCAATGTTTGACTTTGTACACTTCATTTGTCATATGTTGTTGTGATGCGCTGATTTCTGTGATCGCCAAGCTCAAGTCCAGTTTCAGGTGCTTCCGACGGGTGACCTTCTTACACCGATTTCAGACGTGATGCGGGTTCAACTTTCTACTTTCACTTACCCAGCCACAATAAAGATTTTATCATCGCCTTTGTTCTCACACGACAGCGAGTGGAGTGTGTTTCCAGCCTCTCTACCTCCCACTGTGTGGACACGTCGTGTCAGTGAGTTGAGTGAGAGGAGTTCGATGCGCAGTTGTATCATATTAGCGTAAAGCTTAATGCAGTGCACCGAAGACATTTATTTTCGGTATCTGAGGATGTAGAAAACGAGTGTTGAGCTAAGACTAGATAAGACTGAGAGTTTCCGTCGTTTCGGCTTCTAAATTCAGAAAATTAACTTAGGATCAAGCTTTCCAATTGAGGTAGAAGGGGCTGCATTTTTCATCTCTGTAGCAATGAAATGCGCCGGTTTCCAGTTTTCAGAAATTAGGCGGCTCGGTCTCGTGAACTGTGAGTAACACTTTCTTCATCCTGAACGCGGCAAGATCTTTCCTCCGAAGGTTTTCTAGGAAATCCGAGAAAATGATGCAGTGAAAGTGACCCGCTATCAAGAGAATGGTATATAACTTTCAACTCCTTCGGTTTTTGCACGGACAAATTCAACGACGTATTAATCGGATTTGGCGCTTGGATAGGAAGGATATGTGTTTACACAGCATATATTCATGCTCTACTATCAGATTATCAGGTTCTGATGCAACTTCTTAGCTTGCCTCCTCGATTCTTTGCGTTATCTGAATCAGCCGAAGATCCGGGGTTTCCAAGATAATCCTCGTCTGAGTCATCCGAAGATCCGAGGTTTTGAATAATGCAATGATTCGGATAAAGATCGGATAAAAGCCTGCTGCGGAACCCAGGAAAGTTGATAATCTGACGTTTTCGTGGTAGATTTTGCAGTCATTTGGCGAAGAATTATAGAGCTCGAGCTAGTTCTTGCGGTAGATTTCGTAATCACTTCATAGCAAGGCTTCACGGCGCACAACCAACTCATAATTCGAATAGTCGCTCGATGGCATCTTAATTCTGACCGTAATTTGTTCTGGAGGCGCAAAGTGACTCTGGGTTGTGGGACAGGTTGTAAGGCAGCATTGCACGACATCTTTTAGACATCATTGGTGCGTTCTACTCCAAAGGTGAACCGACAGAAGAAGAATACCAGGTGAATCATCCGAAGAGCTGCTCAAAAACTCAAAGATTCGGATAAAATCGGGTAAAGCTCAACTCGCAAGATAGCGAAATCGTGCGACTACTAGGTCCTGGTTGAATTCCAAACTATCACAGGATAAGCCTTGCATCTTGTTGGAACATATAGGGTGGTTGCAACCCTTTTAGGAATGTTAAGAGCGTGGATTGCCTATTGGGTGAGGCTTGTGAGGCCTTGTAAAAGTCATGCTAACTAGCCTCGATAGGAGAATTGATGGCGTATATTTTCGACTGATTTTATCCTGCCTCCTTAGTGCTATTCCTAACCTCTTCTAGACGGATGTTGTTATTAATACAATCAGGTTTCGACATAATTTTAAAAGTAGCGGTGTACTTTAAATGCATCTGGCGCATATAGATTCCTAAAGTGTGACGCATGAAAGGCTATGGTGTACGGCCGAGACGTGATGACAATTAGATGTTGATCAATTGGCGCCGAGGATCACGGCAACCAGTTGGTAAGAGGTGGACAGGATTTACAAAAAAGAAACTTTATGTTCGAACAAACGAGTAAGAACAAGCAATATAAATAGGGAATAGAAATAAACGACACAACAGATCACAACTGGATGTAGATGGTGTGGAGAGGACGGCACGTCGGTATCCCTGTTGAGATTCCTGTCGCCGGCGAGCTGATTGGGAACTCCTAGATTTCTCCCACGAAGGGAAACTCTACACTAAGATCTCCTAAGTCCTGACTCCAAGAAGTGGTTCCTGGGCGCTGAGTCAGTCACTGAGCCTAACCCTCAAACAATGAGATCCAGAGACCCTCACGACAGGACACGCAGACCAAAAAAAAAACAAGAGAGGAGACAGACCACCCTCCTCGGCCTTCTTTTGTATGGCCGACTGTATCTATACTGCCCTTTCGCGCCCAAGATCATCGAAGATCAGATCAACTGATCACAACTAAACAGTTCGCCTCTTCAACGGGAATCTCGCAGGGGGACTCGCATGTGCCTCCCTCCCCGACATGCCCCCCTCCTCTGAGTCGATGTCCTCATCGACATGTCGGGGAGGAGCTCCGGTAATTCCGCTTGCGGTACTTGTCTCCGTATCGCCTCGTATAGATGTGTTGCGGCTGCCACCCCCGGGTGGGCTTTGTAAAACTGCGCCGTAGCCTCTGGACAACCGGCTTCCATATACTCTTTTCCGTCGACTATGATATTACGCGCTGTTGGCATCATTTGATCTGGCCCGGCGAATTTTCCAAATGTGGAATCAAGAGTATTCCACAACTCCGACATGGAGATCCACTTCGATAGGTTCTGTGCAGTCAGTGGAGTCCAGGCTGTAACAACCCGACCTCCTTCTTCTAAATGGGCCTTTACTAATTTCACCATGTCCTCAAATACTGTCGCCTCTGTCTTCGATTGGGAACACTAAAATCCATGTACCAAAAGTCCGCCAATTAAGGAGTGTCTCTCGGAGCTTCACGTATGACACGGCAACTTTGGTGATTAATCCATTACGTGGTCCGTCCTTTTCCATGAGTAGCGCGGTTTCTGGTGCTGCGTAGCCGAAGGGGCCTTGTTTCCTTTGCCTTTTCGCCCTGCCTTCTTCTCTAAGGTCCTCCTTCAAGTTTTCAAATGCCACCTTATAAAGCTCCAGGATGCAGTTCTGCTCAACTGGTGGGTGTTTCGCAATACTACGGTATACGCAGATAAATTCTGTCCAGTCGGTACATACATCATATGCAAGTCTGAGGATATGACGAAGGGCTTCTGCGTCCAACGATCTCACGCCTTCCTTGTGCAGTTTAATTTTTTCTGCGACAGTGATGTCCGTTCGGATAAAAATAGAGGCGATTTTCCACGCCCTCCTCACGTTTCCAAACGGCTTCCGAGCGAATGCACCTGGTAGCACGATACAAGGAATGTCTCCTAATGTTGAGCTTCCAAAACACTCGTCCAAACATTCGAACTGGTTGTGCCTTTTGTCCACCACGCTCGAGATAGCGGCTCCTCTGAAATGACTACTGTACGTCTTGCATACCTGGACCTTAGGTTTTCTTCCCCTTTTTCCTCTCGCATGTCCTGTGTCGATCCTATCGTCGGGAATTTCCTTAGGCACTATTCGCAGCATATCGAACTGAATTCGAATCGGGTCACCGTTTTCCCCAATTCTCCCCACTAGGGTTGAATTTTGACTTACTTCCAGAACCCTAAATGGTCCTGCCCATTCACTCGTCAATTTGGGATGGGGGTTTCGCGATTTCTCGTTCGGTGACAGGACATACACTCTGTCGCCTACGGTTGGGAAACTTTTACTTTCTACCTTATTACTTGCGTCATACTGCTTCTTCATACTCTCTCTGACGCGCTCGTTGTACTCTCTTACCCGTTCATATGTTTCAGCTACTGCTTGCAGTATTTCCGTTTTGTACTCATTCAGGGACCTATCCATGGAGTACCAAGTGATGCCCGCATTAGAAATGATCCCCTAAGGAAACACCGGATCCATGCCATGCAGAAGGAAATACGGGCTTTCTCCTGTTGAACGGTTTGGCGTCATGCTATATGCCATCATGCAGAATGGCAGTCTTGTGGCCCACTCCATCGGAATAACCGTACTACGCCTTAACATAGCGACGATGGTCCCATTTAACCTTTTCGTCAACCCATTTTCTCGTGGATTGTATCCCTTCGTCGTGATATGGGTTATCTTGGTTATTTTAACAATCTCCTCTATAACACGATTTACAAATTTCGCGCCTTTATCGAAAATAATGCTCTTTGGGCATCTACAGCCCTCGGCGATCCACCTAACAAACAGAGTTTTTGCTATGGTCTCTGCTGTTTTATCGGGTACTGGATATGCAGCTCCAAACTTCGAAAAGTGATCTCTCACCGCCACTGCATATCTGTTCCCCTTTCTCGTCGGTCCCAATTCCAGGACGTCAATTCCTACAATTTCATAGGGTCTTGACGTTACTAGCAGCTTTAAAGGTGGAGTCATTACTTCTCGCGGGTTATGCACGAAGCATTTTTGACATTCCCTGGTCCACCTATAAATGTCCTGCGCTATTCCAGGCCAATAGACTTCCTTCTTTAGCATATTAAATATTTTGTGAGCGCTAAAGTGGCCCGCGAATATTCCTCTATGCGCTTCATGGAATACCTCGTATCTGTGTTCTTTCGGCACCATAAAAACCGCACTACCATTGTCCTGATACATTTTTAGTTCCCCATCCTCTACCGTGAAATCCGCTATTCGTAACGGTCTCCTTTCACCTGGGATCCTCACCACTTGGTCCCACTGTCTTTCTTCCACGCGTCCACGCTTCGTACTATTTCACTTAGGTGGGGATCACTCCTTAATTTTCCTAACCAGTTCGAGTCCTCTTTTGCATTTATCGAATTGACCACAGCCTCATCTATACCGTCTAATGACGCCGACGATATGCCTGTCGTGGGTAGACCTTTGCTAAGCGCGTCAGCTACGACATTGGCCTTTCCTTTTACATACTGTATCTCCAAGTTGTATCTTTGAAGCTCCAGTGACCAACGTAGTACCCTGGCCGATACGTTACTGCGTTTGAACGACGCTGTTAAAGGCTGGTGATCCGTCATTATCACGGTGGGCAATCCGTAAATGAACATATGAAATCGGCGGACTGCGAACACCACAGCAAGAGCCTCTAGGTCGGTGACATGATATCTGCGTTCCGCTTTACTCAAATTTGTTGACGCAAAGAATATGAGATGTATTTGTTTGTCTTCTCCCTCCTGAGAAAGGACGGCGCCTAACCCATAAGCGGAAGCGTCTGTGCAAATGAGAAATGGTTTGCTGCCATCCCGAGCACTAGCCAGATTAGGCTGCTTGAGCACTGGCGCTGAACATATCATTTCCTTCAGCTTGTTGAATGCCTCGATATGCTCTTTCTCCCAGGACCATTTTGTCTTCGGTGACGTTAAACTAAACAAACATCCCGCTTGTTTTGAAAATCCTAAGCAGAACTTTCTATAAAATGAGACCATTCCCAGGAATGTACGCAATTCTTTGCTATTCTTCGGCGTAGGATTATTCCTAATTGCGTTGGTCTTCTCGGGATCCATATGAACCCCGTCGCCATCTAAAACGTGGCCAAGGAAAGACACCTTTTGCCTCAGCAGGTAGCATTTCTGGGCCTTTAAGCGCAATCCTGCTTTTCCCAGCCTTGAAAAGACTTCCTCTAGCAGTTCAATATGCTTTTCTTCTGTTTGCGTGCACGTCATAATATCATCTATGTAGCAAAAGAGCTCAGACCCGAGAACGTTCCCAAGAACAGTATCCATTAGCCTCTGGAATACTGGCGGGCATGTGCTAAGGCCAAATGGTGTTACGCGAAACTGAAACAATCCTTCCGGTGTAGCAAACGCCGACTTCTCTTTGGCCTCGTCTGACAGTGGAATCTGACAGTAACCACTGCACAGATTCAAGGTTGAAAAGAAGCGTTTACCACTTAGGCTTTGTAGAACTGCTTCAATACTGGGGAGTGGGTATGCGTCTAACCTTATTCTTTTGTTCAGCTCCCTATAGTCTATGCATAACCCGATGGAGCTATCTTTCTTCTCTACCAGCACGATAGGGAATGCCCACTCTGACTTGCTTTTCTCAATAATTTTCCTCGACAGCAAATCCGACAGGAGTTCCTTCAGTTTCGGTCGCACCCCTAAAGGCACAGGTCTTGCTTTCATTTTTATTGGTTTGCTATCTCCGGTATCGATATTCATCTCCACCGAATCAGTTTGGGAAAGTTCCTTCTCTGATATCGCAAACGCTTCTTGGTGTTTCGTCAACAATGTTTGGATGTCTTCATCTAGTTCCTCCACCTGTGTATTTGCCTTAATCATATCTTGCAACTTATCCAACCTTTCCTCTTTTGATAAAGGCTCCTCACTACTCAGCATCATAGGGGTTTACCTCTTCCCAGCGTTGGTGCCATTTCTCCGTACCCCACTGGCCGACCTCCTCCCCTTCTCTTAGAATCAGTGGCTCTTCGCTGTTGTTAAAAACCGGCATCAAGGTTTTCTGATTCCGGAATGATTCTGATTTTGAATCCGGAATACTCCTCCTGCAATGCCTTTCCTGTTGGGCCAAATGACCCGGTCCACTTTTTCCTGACTTCCTATCGCGCAGCGCACCTGGACCAGGGCCACATCGTAGGGTGGTACATAGACCCGCTGCACTACCACAACATCCCCTTCCTCCTTGAATGTGTGCTGGTCAGCTGAATCTTTCATAGCCTTCTTTATGGCCACCTCCACTCCTAGGCGGCTAAGTGCGTTTGTCCCTGAATGATTTCGTTGTTTTCATCTTCACTTATGTGGAAGGGCACTTTGTATTGGTTGCCTCCATCTAGTTCGACGTCAATAAAAACTGCTCCCAAGAACTGCATCTGATTATTTGAGGCGTCAAAAACTGGACGCAGCTGCGACTCCTCGATCACCTCCAGGGAGTCCACCTCGTACCCCCGGTCCTGTGCTTGTGATAACACCTCTATTGATATGATACTGATCATCGATCCCGTGTCCAGTAACGCCGTATTCTTGCTCCCTAGCAGATGAAGGTGTCCCACCAGCCTCTCTCCAACTAATTCGTTTTCCTTCTGCCTGCCGTCTCTTACTACCAGCCCCAAACTTCTGACCTTCTTTATTATGCTAGAGATGGTTGGTTTTTCTTGTCCCTGCTCCTTCTCTCTAGATCCTATGTCATTCACTCTGGTAGACTTTTGCGGACAGTCTCTGTCGATGTGTCCGTATTTGGAGCAGTTGTAACATTTCCTGTTTTCGTTAGATCCCATTTTCGCACTGGGTGTATTTACCCGTTGCACTGTAGAAGAACTAACCCGGTGAGCGTATTCGTCTTCCTTGTGCCTCCTATCCCGTGGTGGTTCCTCCTTACGCACACTTCTCCACTGTTCACTACCTTTGTTTCCTCCTCCGATGTTATGATACTGCTCCGACAGAGCCTTCCTACTCCCAGTTATGGCCCTTCTGTTGGCGTTAAGCATGAACTTCGACTACTCAATACTCAGAGCCAATTGTTTGACCTCCTCATACGCTCTACGTGGCTCTACTTTGTGGACTGCGCCTAGCAACTGGAAATGTTTGGGCCAACACGCTAAGTTATCCAACAATATTTGCGCGTATTCTAGTGATCGATCCTCCAGTGTTCCTTCAAGGTAAGCCTGCCGACCCAGCCTCTCTAGTATTACACAAAATTCTGATACTTCCTGATTCGGACGTATCCTCAGGTTTTTTAGCTCCGTTAGGGCCCGCAATCTACCCGCTGTAGAGTTATGGGCCAGCTGTCTTGCCACCTCTCTCACCACTGCTTCAAAGCCTTGCTCTTTGATTATCCTAGGAAGGGACATAAAAATGTTCTTTGCTCGTCCTGCGAGATGACCATCCACTAGAATTTCCACTAAGGTGGCTTCACATCTCACTACTTCCCCATATTTTCTCCTAAACCTCCTTACGAACTCGTCAAAATTTTCACTCTTTAACCCTTTGAAGATTCCCGGATCAACACAGGCCATGGATCTCAAGTAAGTAGCCAACTGATTTGAAACTAGCGTACCTGACTTGTCCAAAGCTGGCTCCGTCGGCGCCGGACTCTCCAAAGGTCTCCTCCAGACTCCTACAGATGGCTGTCCAGTCGAACACGCCACGTCCTGCAATACATCCAACCTCACTTCTTTTCCGTCAGTTTGAATAAACTGTGGGACACTATTCCACCCGCCTTTGTCTGCCGCAAATCCTTTGTTAGCTGCGGCTTGAAGTTCAGCGATTTCATTCTTGACCTGCAACACATCTATCCATAACATTTCACAAATTTCCGCCACTACTTCGCCGTCTCTTTCCATGGTTTTTATATAGTCTGTCCAATCATCCACTGAGTCTATTCCTCTCCACTGAGTCTATTCCTCTCTCTCTCTCTTCTAATACTCTCTTAATGCCTCTCCATAATTTATCTTGAATGCCTAATTCACTCTTATCTACCGCCTATAAGTTCTCTATCCTTTCTACTCCGGCCCTTAGCTCGCTTTCAACCTCGTTTTTCTTCTCCTTTGGTAACCGAGAATCACCCAAAATCTCCACTACTCTTTTCTGCATCTCTCTCAACACTTGCATGCAACACTCTTCTACCAAGTTACCAACAGACATTGGACCAGTTTCCTTTCTCACCTGAATTGTGGAGTCCATGTTGTCCGTCTCCATACCATTTTCATCGTGGACCGGTCCCATTCTGCAACGAGCAAAATCAGTTGGCTCTTCTTCCATCACCATGCCGTGCCGCCGGTTCACGTTGGGCACAGGTACACTTTCTTCTTAGTGTTGGTGAAATTCCTTCTTTACTGACACGTCTTTACTCCGAGTACCTCAGCCGCACGGTAGCCTCGGAGCGGCACAGTCAATAATACGTACGTAAACGAATGTACGAGAACGGCAGATGAACGATTGCGGCAAGTGATGGTAGCACAACACCACTACGAACTCGTTATCGTGGCTTCGGCAAATATCGATCAAAGCGGTTCGGCCCCCATGTACGGCCGAGACGTGATGGCAATTAGATGCCGAGGGTCACGGCAACCAGTTGGTAAGAGGTGGACAGGATTTACAAAAAAACTTTATGTTCGAACAAACGAGTAAGAACAAGCAATATAAATAGGGAATAGAAATAAACGACACAACAGATCACAACTGGATGTAGATGGTGTGGAGAGGACGGCACGTCGGTATCCCTGTTGAGATTCTTGTCGCCGGCGAGCTGATTGGGAACTCCTAGATTTCTCCCACGAAGGGAAACTCTACACTAAGATCTCCTAAGTCCTGACTCCAAGAAGTGGTCCCTGGGCTCTGAGTCAGTCACTGAGCCTAACCCTCAAACAATGAGATCCAGAGACCCCCACGACAGGACCCGCAGACCAAAAAAAAGCAAGAGAGGAGACAGACCACCCTCCTCGGCCTTCTTTTATATGGCCCACTGTATCCATACTGCCCTTTCGCGCCCAAGATCATCGAAGATCAGATCAACTGATCACAACTAAACAGCTCGCCTCTTCAATGGGATTCTCGCAGGGGGACTCGCATGTGCCTCCCTCTCCAACAATGGTGCTATCCAACACATACTTTCTCTACTCTGTTGATTTGAAAACAATTGCGTGAATAGAGCGTGAGTACATTTTCCAACACTCTTAACTGGAGGGTTTTGTTTTGAGTGTTTTGCTTTTTTGCTTGTTGCAAGATGCTCATTGTTTTTTGGGTATTGTTTGTTTGAGGATGACACATGCATGATAAAATGAAGATGGTATGGTTTTCCTGAACGTGATGATGTTTTGTTGAAATGCTTTTATCTTATTACCGGTGCTCAAAACTAGTTGTTTTTGAGGGAGCATTAAGTTTAAAGAAATTAACGGATTTAAGGAATTTACCGGCGAATTCCCGCGTTAAAAATATGTGATAAAAATTTTACCGGCGGCAGGTCAGCGCACACTCCTGGTACAGAGTGCCGTTACTGAGAAGACATGCCACAGGCTCCGTCCAAAGTGAATCTTGTTTAAGAAAACGCACCGCGGAAGTTTTTCAACGTTCGTAGATTCAGAAGACGTGTCACACGTATGATGCAGCGGGAATCCGTGGTTATACAACGCGCTACAGACGTGAGTAACAAGAACGCGAATTCAGAAGACGCTCCACAGACATCCTGCAACGAGCTCTGGATCTAGATGAAGTGCTGCACATGTCGTTTAACTAGCATCCTGATTCGAAAGAGATGATGTAGACGTTGCGCAACGAGTGGCCGGATTCAGAAGTGCAGCCATCCTTGTCATCGTCTACCCGACGAAGTAGCGGGAACGCACCTGTATATATGTATATATTCACAGTTGGGAAAATTACAAGTATAAATTGTATCGCATGTTTCTGCATCCGGACACCAATCAGTATCGATCTGCAGACAATATCGACTGGTTTTATTTATTTTTATACAGATTAGACACCTGCGAATGGGAGTCGCACGATCTTATATAGTAAGTGGGAGCGCCTGTGTGTTTTTGTCTCCACACAGAGCCGGGGTCACACTTAGGAGTATAAATCGCATAAATGTGATTGAGGGTGGACAGTGTTCATAGAATCTGTTTTGAAAACGGGCTCATATCCTACTGTCCTATTCTACATTATATTTCGGATCACTTTCCGCCGAAAAAAAGCGAGGAAGGACCAAAGTTGAAAAGAATAACCGCGGTCAAGCTGCTCTAATATCGAGGCTTGGTGTCGAAGTTCCCAATCAGACGTTTGGATGTTAGTAGGCCGCTCTACGTCTGGTAAAAAAATATATACGAAAACGGAAGTGAAAATATGTGCCATTTTACAACCCACATGTAGACGTAAATCAGAGTATTGAACTCTTATACTCCCACTTCTGATCTGCGGTGCTCAGATTAAAAATGAGAGTTCTTGATCTGTGCTGTGCTCTGTGCGCTTGTACATCAATGGTAAAGATTTACGATTTACGGCCCAAAAATATACGCACACTGCTGATGGATAGTTGGAAGTTTTCGGAGCAAACTTCATAATTGTTTGGCGTGGATTGCTTCCAGATTCCCCGTGGTCATTCGCAAAACAAAATTTGAAACCGTGTAGTAATTCCTTCAAGGACATATAGCAACATGTATTATATATGTGTTATGTTTAGCATTTATCACCCTCCATTCGACGGTCGATGACTCAAGAGGAGGTCTGCACGGGATTGGTTCACCTTTGTTAGGAAGGAGATGAACATCCACCTACTTCAGAATTTGTCCAGCGTGATCATGCGGATATACAGGTCGTGCCAGTTCGGTAAAAATTCCTTATTCGCGACTTACCAAATGTGGCATGAGGCGGTGTTACAAAATGACCACCTCCCTTTCCCTCCCACAACCCTATGGCCTTTGTCATACCATCGCTCACCCCGAGCGACGCCTAATGATATGCTCCCATATCGATCGGGCGGCGCGATGGGATCGATATGGGTGCATATCATTAGGCGTCGCTCGGGGTGAGCGATGGTATGACAAAGGCCTATGGCCAACTAATGTTGTAGTGTCGCCTGAGGATTTGTAGTGTCCCATGTTTGACTATTTCCAATTAATCACAGTTGTGACGAATTTGTTAGTTTTCGTTGGCGATCATTTCATGAAGATTCTAATAGCTCATGTACTCTTCTAATTCATTCCATACTGAGGAAGTTTTTTGCCTCTATAACTACTGCATTATTCGGTGTTATCCGAATCCGATATTCGATCCGATGAAAAATCGTTTATCCGAATCAACCGAAAATTCGGCCAATCGAAAATGTTCTCATCTGAATCATACGAAGATCCGGGATTTGTAAGAATGGCGCATCCGAATCATCCGATTATCCCTAAAATCTGCGTCGGATCCAATGTCTAGCGTATGCGGACTATAAGGGTTAGAGGTGGACGCTTCGTCGTAGGTTTATTTACCCCTTATACTCCGCATACCTTCAGGCTTAATCGTTGATGAATCGGCCCCTGGAAGCTTCTTGATGTTCAAAGAAGGCCAGTACTTTCCTAAATTTTTTGCAAACCACTTTTTTGCTATAGGCCATGTATTTATTTATTACACGACTATGTTCGTGTGCCGAAATTACAACAGAAATACAACACAATACAATATACCGTAAACAATAGTTGCTTACAAGGGAACTGTCTGAATGGTACGCCGGAACGGTAAGAACGAGTACTATAGGGAGAATCTCCGTCCTCGAAATAATAATAGAACATGTTTTGTTTTTGCCGAATCCTTAATCGAGTACGAGGGTGTAATGGTTAAGGGTCCGCAGAGTGAGCTCATCACGGCAGCGCAAGACGTTGGTGCCGTGGGCTGGGAGACGCAGGGGTATAGGGGCTGCTCGTGTTCGTGAGTTCGAGGGTTCGGTTCCCGTGCTACGTCGTGTTTTTGTACTTTTAGCATCGGATCTCCATAGAGAGTTCCATGTCTGAACTTGTTTTTGGAGTTTGCTACGGTAAGATGTTTTTACTACTTATTATTCGTCGATATCTCGTACTTCACCAGCAATGTTGAAATATGCCAAATGCGGTTTTATATGAAGCTTTTGCTCCAGTGAGTTGTTCTCATTGTCAAGAAATCTGTAAGAAATTTTGACGCAGAAACAGCGGCAGAAAGCTTGAAAAATGCTTCAAGTGCAATTGATTAGTATCGGTGAGGTTAGTGCAACCACAGTGTACTCACAGTGAAGGAGTCCACATGGTCTTCAACTTGACCTACCACCACGATCAATATTGTCGCCTTTATTATGCTTACAAAGTTGCACGAACAAGCTGCTGCCGCCAACACCGACTCTACAATGTTTGTGCTAACCCTCGAGTGGTCATTCATCTACTGACACTAAAGTGTGGATCTCCACTGGATGCTGTCTTTTCGAGAGATGAAATGTTATGCCATCCTCGCCTGGAAAGGCTGATTGAGTTCGCACGGTACAAGACTGGCATATGACGACACACCCTGGTTGCTTCGAAAACCCGAGTGGAATAGCACTACCGGAAGAGCTATGCCAATGTTATGAGTCAGGATGTGAAGAAAGTGTAGCCTTCATACATTGCCCATACTATTATCGGTCTTACTGCTTTGTGCACGTTGTGCCTGTGTATCATTGGTGCTGAAGTTACTCATAAATATTCCATATAAAATCGCATTTGGCATATTTCGGGCATTGCTGATGAATTACGAGGTGTCGACAAGTACTAAGAAGTAAAAACATCTTATTGCAGCAAACTCCAGAAGAAGTTCAGATATGAAAATCTCTATGGAAATCCGATACTATCGTAAAAGTGCAAAGAAACGACGTAGATGGGAACCGAACCGTTGACCTCACCAACATGAGGCAGCCCTCTACCATTGCGCCACCCAGTTCACGACACCAGCTCCTTGCGCCGCAGTGGTAAGCAGGGATGAGCGGACAATGAAATTTTGAAACCCGGATAACGGATAACGGATAGTTTTGCTCAAAATGGCCGGGTAACAGAAAAACGGATAACGAACAAGCAACAAAAATTAACACTACTTTTAAACCATTCATTCTCCTTTAGTAGAGTTACAATACTGTTCACATCACATGTTAAATAAGCCACTTTTTCCTTCTTATTAGTGTTTCCTCTTCAAGGCGCGTGGTAGCGCAGTTGGAGGTGCCGTCTATCGCATGCTCTCCGATTAAATGTTCTTGGTTTGGTCAACCATGTCTTCCACCGTTTTGAACTCGATGAGCTGGTACCATGTTTATTCGGGAAGAATAATGCACTGACTTGTCCATATGCTGGCCACAGCAAGCCGTTCTATAGGCCAAATGGGCATTCTTACTGCCTCCACCACGTCCCGTAGAATTAGAATGCGAGGCGCACCCCGCAATGGAATTGACTAACGTCGTCTTATCCTCTATTCATATTTTCAGTTGCAATAGAGTCGCTAGGTATAGATCCTTCGGGTTTTCTGAGCCTTGGTGCGGCACCATTAAAAGCAGTCGCTTTTTGTCTACTCTTTAATCACCTTTAGCACTAATTCATGCCCAGATCGAACAAGACTCTCGATATTGCTCCGAACAAGGTGAAATGCTGCTAAGCGTATTTGGGGAGAATGAAAGTAAATTCATCAAGCTGTGGAACCTATGTTGTTAAATAGACTTATCTCGGCAGCCGTAAGCGTGTTCTTCAGATCCTGGATGAGAGCAGAGGAATTGCTAATTCGATGATCATTTCAAGTACAGTAGTTTCGCATTAATTCGAAAATAAGACGAAAGAGGCGTTGGACAACGAGTGTCCTTAGGAAAGCAGGGCAAAGCCTGGTAAACGTCTTCGCATAGAAATAGACGTGACTCATGCACCTGATTCACTAACATCTATGCTCATCCAAGAGTGATTTATCAGCCTTTCGGCTGTTCCCACAGTTGCGGTCAATCTGTTTGTTTTGCCCTCCTTCATTTCGCCTTTCCAATAGCTTAAGAAGCTTATACAATCCGCTGTAATTCACGGACAAGTACTCTTTCAAGCTTTGCTTCTCTTGTTCAAACTCTGAAGGTGGTTGTGCCAAAACGTCAATCGAATTAGGTTCGTATACCAGTATTGGATCCACAGCCCCTTGACAGCTTTTTCTGCTGTTCAACAACTACCCGTAAACCTACAGATCTATCTGGAATTATTTGGAAATATTAAAGTACTGGTACATAGTACTAGTGCATCAGCCAGCCGCAGGAAGTTATCACTGCAAGCACTGGAAGCAGGTTTTAAGGAACTAGGAGTTGAATATCTGGCACATCTTTAAAACGAGTTGATTCATAGAAACATTTATCCCTTCCTCCTCTGTCGACTGGTTTTCGAGATCGTACATTATGCTAGAAGAGATTTTGGTGAAAACCCCGCAATTAGAAATGAGCAAGGAAGCGTTCTGCATTTTAAAATCCGCTATGAGAAGGTAGTTTAGCCTAATCATAACATAGGGAACTAACCATAAGAGAAGACACCAACCTAGCACGGCAAACGTATCTCAATTATCAGTGCAAAAAAACACAAAACGATTTGTAAAAAATTGTCCTTATATTTAACTAACTATAAGAAACTAGAAGGCTAAATTTATTCAGCCAATGATAAGTAGTCATAAGCCAGATTTGTTGTTCGTTATCTGGCGAAAAATCCCCGGATAATAATCAACAAAACGGATAGGCCAAAATCCGCTGGAACTGGTGGTAAGCTCGCCCTGCGGACCCTTAAGCATTGCACTCTCCTCCTACTCGTTTGCCTCAAGGATTCGGCAAAAACAGAGCATGTTTTGTGACTATTTGGAGGACGGAGATTCTCCCTATTGTAGTCGTTCTTGCCGCTCCGGCGTACCGTTCAGACAGTTCCCTTGTAAGCAACATCAGCAGCGTCTTACTCTAGGAAGTACCCACTGTGGAATTTTTTGAATGCGCTATAGTTTGATGGCAAGAAATGCTCTTTGCGAAGCTTCTCATATAGCGAGAGTCCTATGAGTGAAGAAGAAACGACGACAGTTGTGTCTGGCAGTGTCAGTGTCATGCGTAACGACACCACCTCGGGTGCTAGACGCTCCTATCGACACTAGATCTGTAATTTCGACTCCAATTTGCTGATGTGCAATTGTGTGAATTATTATAGTAATAGATCATTTCGCTTTCGTTAATCCAAAATTTTTATTTCGCACATTTGATCGTGAAGATATCCCAGCACATGTGTCATGGGCTTCCTTGTAAGCTGTTCTGCCCGCTTTCTAACGTTGTAGTGTAACGGGTTGGCTGGACTGCGAGGTTCGGCCACACCACGTGAATCAGATAGATCGTCCGATTTTACCGGTTTCTCTTCCAGACCAATACACAAGCTAATTACAACAGTTTATTAACGAACTCAAATCAAGAAGAAATGACAGAAACAAAGGGGCGGCGTCGGCGTCGGCGTCGGTTGGTGCGGCGAGCAGGGCTGGTAGGCAAAGGGAAGGCGGTGATGAGGCGAGGAGTGATCTGGGCAGGTCGCCTCCAAAACACTTCACAGAAAGGCGGAACGTTTCCTAGTCCAAACCGGCGACTTGTGTACCCCAATTCCCGCCCAGATCACGCCTTTTGACCGAGCCCGCTCGCGGTCTATCTATCCACGTAGTACTTTTACGCGTGTAAGGATTACGAACTGGAGTACCGTGTCCAAGAATTGGCCTGATAAATGTTTTATATACTTGGAGAAGTAAGCTACTATCATTAGAAGATCACGTTGTGGATTACTCTCATGGCTTGTTCGAAGCCAGTGTGCAACGTTTGTCAAATTTAGGTTATTCGTGATTAGGAACCCTAGGTTTTTAACCTCGTCTGCACGACTGAGTGGTGAATTATTGATAGTGAATTGGTGTAATTGACCTCTATCCCCTAGATGAAGCACTTTGCACTTTTCCTCCGAAAGTGGTAACTGCCATTCTTAATACCACTTCTGAACAATATCGACAGCCCTTTGAAGTTGTTCGGCATCCGCATCACTCGATCTTGACCGATAAATCTTAATATCGCCAGCAAATGCACAAAATTTTACTCCACTATCTTCCAAAATGTTCAGCAGATCATAAAAGTTTTACAGTATAGGGGAAAAAGTCCTCCCTGAGGAGCTCCACCAATTATACCTCTGTAACTTGAGAACGTAGTGTTAACCCGAATTGTAAATTTTGAGTCAGGAACGAGCTAATCCAAGAAATGATGCGTGGGTAGACACCAATTGTCCTCATCAACAGAAGAGCATGCGATACTCAGTCAAAAGCCTTACTAAAATCAAAGGACAATGTCCACCCTATTACATTCACCTTATTACATATTATTATTTCATCAAGATATTTTGCCCAGTCGTTCAGAAATTGAATCATTCCCGTTACGGTTGATCTTCCTTTTAGGAGCCGGATTCATCAACAACATACAGCAATTTAACAGAGAAAATACAGCTGAAATCCGTGGTAACGATGCGAAAAGCTTCACCATATTGCTTGGTAAGCGGCGCGATCAGGGATTTCGGCTGTACTTTCTCTGTTAAATTGCTGTAAGTCGTTGTGAACCCGGCCCCTGAAAACCATCCTGATTGTGTGATATTTCCCCATACTTGTGCAGATGATCTAGGATGGCTCGCTTCAAAACTTTTTCGAAAAGTCGTGCAAATATCGATGTAATGCTAACAGGTCCAAAGTTGCCTGGAACATCTAGTGGTGTTTTCTTAGGTATTGGAGTGACAATAGAATGAACCTGTATCAGGACAGGCTCCATTCTACGCACAACGGCCGGCTACATTTTTCGCAACTTTTCAAACATCATTTCTAAATCAAATAAGCAGGACAGTGCTGTAACTGTTTTACCGGTATGCAGGATTCTGTAGTGGATAAAACCGCAGCACCTCCATACAGTTAACATAGCTTTTTAAGGGTGAAGATCTGGACTAGAAAAGTTTGATGGTGGGGAAGGCTTATCCTCACAGACATATTCTCGCTTTTTGTATCATAGAAAACCCTTTTCCCATCTACAGTTATCAAGCGATCTAAGAGCGGGTCGTTTTTCAGGTGAATAAGAAGCTTTGAATAGATGTTGAAACGAGTCGGGCGCTGCTCGTCAGTCTAGTTGTGCGGTATCCACTTCTGCTCCTTCTTCGCATGCCAATTGAGGGCGGCTGCCTTGATATTGTAGCGGAGAGGACACTCATATCTGCTGCTATCTTTCCGGTAGTTGCATCCGGCTTTGATTCAACGGCTACTCCTAAAACTTGGTCGTCTAGTGATATCCTTCGACCAGGAACGGGCTTATCCTTGATGTTTAAATCTCTATAAGAAAACTTTTCGAGACAATATCTTACAGTACGCTCGGAAAGTGATTCCAAGCCGAAGGCGCCCGTAATGTTAAGAGTTACCTCGGCTGTGCAATGTTATAGCTTGAACACGTAGAGCACACTCATTCGGAATCGTGTCTGTTTATCCTGTTCGAAATCCTACAATAACGTCCAGAATGAAGATAGGCGAAAATGTGAAATGCATTATGAAAGAGAAGAAAAAGTGTACAGAATTGATTTGCACAATCTGGCTTGAGAAGGTGACTTCTAGTGAGAAATAACTGCCTTTTTCAAATTATCCTGAAACGGCAATTGCTTCTGAAACCACCTAGTATATTAGGTATTATATTGTTACTATAAGTCCCGCCGTTTTTTTTTACAACGATTCATTGCGGATTTCTCCGGCGGTCTCTTGCATAGCGCTACAGCTTTCGAAAAAAAAAAAACGATTTGCTCTGTCAGAACATGTATTGCGTTTCTTTTTTCATCCTGAATTTTGTCAATTTTTAGGTCGTTAAAGTGAAAAAGTGAAAAGTGACCATCTTCGCAGTCGCTTCTCTCCGCTTAGGTTTAGAATTTTTTGCGCAGTTTTTCATAGCATTTGGAAAACAATGTTCCGTGCTACGAGAATGCGTGTTGGTCCTATTTGCTCATTTATTCTTTATTGATTTTTAGATCATCAAATTGGGACGTCCGAAGGAGAAGATTTATTTTTACCGACAGCTCTTGCTCTGTGGACTTTTTTTGTAGGAATTTTTTGCTCGGTGATATATGTCGGTCGAAAGAGAATGTCCTACTCTATAAGAATTTGTGTCGCGTTTATTGGCTCATGCTGGCTCTGTCGAATATCAACAAAATCCCAAAAAGAGGAAAATCATCTTCACCAACAACTCTTTTTCATTGTTTAGTTGTTGATTTCGACAGAAATCAGCAACTGAGCCAATAAACGCGACACAGATTCTTATTGAGCAAGACATCCTCTTCCGAACGACATAACACCAAGCAAAAAAGCCTACTCCAGAGCAGGAGCTGTCGGTAAAAATTCGGACGGCAAAGTCGGACGTCCCGATTTGATGATCTAAAAATCAATGAAGGCAAATGAGCAAATAGGACCAACACGTATTCTTGTAGTACAGAACATTGTCTTCCAAACGCTATGAAAAACTGCGCAAAAATTCCAAATCTAAGCGGAGAGAAGCGACTGCGCAGATAGCCAATTTTTCACCTTTTCTCTTTAACGATCTAGAAATTGACAAAACTCGGGGTGAAAAAAGAAATGCAATACATGTTCTGATAGAGCAAACCATTTTTCTTTCGAAAGCTGTATAGCGCTATGCAAGAGACCGCCGGCGAAATCCGCAATGAATCGTTGAAAAAATGGCGGGGACTTATGGGGCAACCTAATAGTTCAAGGACTGCGCAGTGCTGCTAAAGGGGTAGCTTATCAAACCAGTGCTAGATCTCCGCAAGAAGAAGATCTAATATTTACCTCCTTTTGAACAAGTCGCGTAGTGCGAGTTAGTTAGTGAACTTGTCCAGGATGTAAACATATATGTGCAACTCTCACAGCTTTATGCTTGTCTGCCTTCTTCGCTTAAAACGACGAAGATGTCGTGTCCTCAGTAAAGAGACAAAAATGATTTATTTTCTCTACAGGTTCCTTCATTCTTTGATTAAAGGCCTGGATTGTCGAGTTCTCGGATCCACTGCATGAGCTGACTGGAGATGGTCTTCCGAGCAGCGGTCATCGATGGCAGATCGTTGATTGACGTCGCATACATATCAGCGCAGTGAGCAGTTCCTACAAACGAAGACGATCTAACACTCCGACGAGAACGACGAAAATCATTGGCCATAACTTACCCTCAATCACTACTGGGATGATTGTCGAGCTGTTACTCTCCAGCTTACCGAGCGCATGCCATGGGTCGACATCTCCGTTAGGTAGAATGATGTAGGAGGACTAAAACGCTGGCCGATTTGAAGTGTAGATGAAGACAAACATTTTGTTCGAGCTTCTGCTTCTACGCAAGTTGCGCTCTACCGATGAACGGTGCGCTTATTCCCGTAACTATATTCAGTTGGATTTAAAACGAAACCTCTGAATTCCAAAAACGGTCTGGTTTGGGTTTAGAACGGATTCAAGGCTCAACAGAGGGTACCAC